>JAAEAF010003347.1:0-146429 GCA_011037195.1 Triatoma infestans | reverse complement strand
TTAGAAAATTATAAGAAAATTTTAGAAGTTAGTAACGCTCATAAACAGCAGTTCAGCGGGGAAAAAGGTATTAGTTCTAATCGTGGTTGGAAGTATAAACATATCATTGCACCTCTTTTTACGCCTCATTCATCACCACCCCTCACAGGGAGAACCAGATCTACCAGAAATAGACCGTTGAGTGGCACAGGGATGTGGGAGGGTCAAAGCATTTATGAATACTGGGATGACCCAAATGAATTGGTAGATCGACTTCGACTATTGTATGCATCATCGGCTGCTGGTCACACCGGTCATGAAAATGAAATTCAGTCTATAATAGAGGAGTTGCGAGAATCTGGAATCATTTATTAAATAGCAGTTCAACATGTCGGTTGATAAATTTGGCCGCCATGAATATTCATCATTTAGAGATAAATTTACCCAACTGATGGATGATGAGGCTAATGTGGTGAATGTGGGTAATAAACGCATAATTAATGTTAGTACACCCAAAGGTGTTATTGATGCCGTGAATAAAATATATGCTGACAGTTTGGCCAATATAGCCAATTGGCGAGCGAATCATATAAACGTTGGAAATAAACGTATAATTAATGTGCTTGATCCTGAAGACAAACATGATTGTGTAACAAGGGGATTTTTGGAAAGTACGGCGCTGATCATACCAAAAACGGAAGAGGGTGTACCCATTACGAATATATATAATGCACTTGGAACGTGCAAGATCCAGTTCATCCTTCAGATGTTGTCACATTGAGCTACCTTAAAAAGTTTATACTAAATGTCAATAACCAAGGAAATAGTAGTCAATGAACTTCATAAACCAGCACGAGTGCAATATCCTAGAAGACGAGTGCTTCCTAAGGGTATTGATGATTTATGGCAGTTGGATTTAATTGAGATGATTCCTTATGCACGCCAGAACAATGGATATAAATATATACTAGCAGTGATTGACTGCTTCTCCAAGTATGCTTGGGTAGTGCCCGTGAAATCTAAAAGTTCACAAGATGTCGCCAAAGCGCTGGAAAATATTCTAACTACGAGTGGTCGAATACCTAACAATATCCAGACGGATAATGGAAAAGAATTCTACAATACACTCTTCAAGAAATTGATGAAACAATACAACATAAACCACTACAGTACTTATAGCGTGATGAAAAGTTCAATTGTTGAACGATTTAATAGAACATTTAAATCTATGTTGTATCGCTTGTTCAATCTTCAGGGCTCCTACAATTATATAAAAAATTTACCCGATTTAATAAACAGCTACAACAATAAAGTGCATCGCACAATTGGAATGAAACCTTCTGAGGTAAGCGTTGACAATGCGGCCACTCTTCTAACCAACGTTTACTCCAATCAAAGTAAACGAAAGGATAAACAGCGATTTAAGGAAGGTGATTATGTGCGTGTTTCCAAAAGGCGAACGATTTTTACCAAAGGTTATAAACCCAATTGGAGTGCTGAAATATTTAAAATAAGACGTGTACAACACACCATTCCATATACTTACTTGTTGGAAGATATGTCTGCACAACCCATCCAAGGTGCATTTTATGCACAAGAATTGCAAAAAACTAAATATAAAGATGTTTATCTTGTAGAAAAAATATTAAAACGTAATAATGATAGATTGTTTGTAAAATGGTTGGGGTTTAAAAAACCCTCATGGATATTTGTAACTGATTTATTAAATTAAATAAAACACAGCTATTTTTTTTTTTAAAATACAAGTATTTTATTCATCATCAACATTTTTATAATAATATGGTAATAGAGTATTTGGTTTACATAGTTTTGATAAATAATTCAACTGGTAATTGACATCCTTAAAGATGTTTTGAAGTTTGAAGTATTCATTTCTAATAAAATTAATGCTGGTGGGTTGTAAAGAGAGAAGGTCTTCAAGCCAAGTTGCTTTTCCATGAATAGTGATCTTCTTTTGACCTGATTTAGTAAAAACTATGTTATAGTTGTTGAGACTGATTGTTGATGGAGAAGTTGAACCTTTGAAAAAATCTTCGCATGTCTGTTTATTTGATTCTAGAGTTGCCCATTCATCTACACTCAGATAGATTATGCCATTTTTCTTAGTCTTCAACGCTATGAGTGGTACACTATCTTGAGAAATACCTGTGATTATAGTTTTCGAGTTATGTCTGTTGAGTGGAAAACTTGTAGTTAACTGCAACCCTGTTTCACTCACGGCCATGTTTAACACACTACTGAAAAGATATCTTTGCTCAATATCTTAATAATCACCCCTACCATTTTTTTCAGGCACATCCTTTAAATCACATTCAATTTGCCACGCCAATCTATCTATTAAACAGCATATGCACGTATCAGGACCGCACCTTTGTTTAGGGTTGGACCAAACGCACTGTTTATAATGTTTATTCGGCACCTTTTCCATATATTCATTAGCATACTGTTCTAGCTTTAGTAATTTCATTTTCAAATTTATGCATTTCTGCGCTAGTATCAAATTTTTTTCCCCCGTCACATTAGGTAATAGAGACAGAAATTTTTGATAGTTATCACTAGTTATAATTTTTTTCCAATGATCACCCATCCTTCAAACTAAGCTTGAAATAATAGGTGGTTGATATTATATATATAGGATGACTCATATTTCATTCCTGTAAAGGATGGATGGGTGGTTGATAAAATGTGCTATTATAATATTTCTTATTTTATTATAATGTTAAATACAATGATGATGGTCTTACAAGCATAATATTAGAATTATTCCAAAAAATGAATTTTATCCTAATCAGACTCATCCTCTGATTCACATATTCCTTTTGTTTGCTTCTTCTTTTCTTCTATATGTCGTATTCTCCTTGCAAACACATCCTCATTCTCACTAGATCTGTATAGGTAAAACATTATTAGATAATATAAAAGAGAATTCACATTATTAAATTTTTTTTTTCTACTTACATATCAGATTCTATCTCCGATGCAGCCCTTTTCTTTCGTTTAGGTGCATCTGCCTCAACAAATTCACAACAATGACGTCCTTCTTCTTTACCTCGGTAAACTATGTACATCTCCTTAAAATTATTTAATTCGTCCTCTGTCAAATTATATTAGAATTCGTTTTGGAAGAAATATAAAACCTTGCTTATTTTTATAATCTATAGTAGCCCTCAGAGTACGCCCATATTTTGTCTCGGCGATATCCAATTGCTTAATTTTATACTTCTTATTCACATTCAGATCTTCTAGTTTCATATACTCTCCTCTTCTACGTATATTTTTGTTTAAAATCTTACAAAGACTCCTTAAAAAACAAAATAAACAAAATCTTATAACTGTTACTTAATAATAATTTTTTTAGTTAAGTAAAATGTTTACTCACATGTTTTATCTTGTGCAGTGATGAACTCGGCAACTCAAAACCGTATGTTTAATTGAAACAAATGGGTCGTCTTATATATAATTCTGTTGAGTGTATTATCATCCCCGTTTTTTTTTTTCCATTTATATCATGTTGTAACATGATTTTTCATTTCATATTAGCTGATATAAAGATAAAATATGTTTTGCAACAAAATAATCTTAGTATCTTAACCTAGAGGTCATGGTTAGGATGATATATGGAAAATAACAAAATTATGTAATAATAAATTTAACTCAACTTATTCTTATTAATTATCATGCTATCTTCACCTCAGGGTCGCTGATATAGAGCAGCTCTATAATAATATAACTTCCTCCACATCATTACATACGCATTTTTAAATAATTTTACATCATCTTATTAATATTAACTATCTTGACCGGGGGTCGCGGTTAGGGTGCTATCGAACTGGATAGTAAACAAGGCTAAGCTGATTAACATGCTACATGGTTGGGCTGATCTGGCCTTGGCTGTAACCTCTGATTAGCGGCTCTAAGATTAGAATTTTGGCGCCATCTGGACCTGGGCCAAGGCTAGGCTGGGCTAACCTTGGCTGTACCCTCTGATTAGCGGCTAAAATATTAGAATTTGGCTCAATCTTGACCTGGGGTCGAGGTTAGGCTGATCTGGCCTTGACTGCTATCTCTGAGTAGCGGCTAAAAGATTAGAATTTTAGCTTGAAATTGGGTTTGGCCGCCATATTGGACTTTTTTGGTGCGCTCGAAGCCCTCTTTATTACCTACTAGAAGTCCTTCTATTATTGAGTAGAAGATTCGTTTTTTATTATTTTTTGTCATAGATTGATTCTATATTACTAGGTGGAGCATCCTAACCGCCTTTTGGGCCTGACCACTTCTAACACTCACTTCATCTTCACAACCTCTCTGCTCTTCCAAAACCGAACCAAAGAACGCAAATAATGGAGGAGCTAAGTTTTGAAGGCCAGGATCTAGATGCACTGAAGTGTTTCTTGTAAGAATGGAGTCTACAAACAGTCCGTTAGTCCAAGGATCGCATTCAGTGGAGGACTACAGTTTGTGAGGCCAAGGCGCTATTGGAGCATGGTATTGTTATTAGTCCAACAACGCAATAACGTAAGATAAAGTTCGGGAAGCTAACGTCCATGATAGACTATTGCTGGATGGATTAGTTGACATAAGAGCAAGTGTGCAAGTGTGATTAGTCCAAACAGAGAGAGGAATGTAGGATAAATTTTGGAAGGAAAATCTGCCATGTTGAAAAAGTCCCAAGATCATAACCCATGGAGGCCAATAGTGTAAAAATCCATTAAGCATTTCAGTGCTTGTAGTACTGGAGTATGAGTGCGACCATGCGGTAAACACACTTTTTTCGTATACTCAGGGATCCTCGGAACATCTATTCTGGTAAAACACTGAATTTCGAAAATTTGACATAATTGCAGTGCTTATTCTTATCAGGAGTATGAGAAAATTAATAATAAGGTCTGCTCGCCGGAAGCGAATTCATACGCTATTTATGACACTGAATAGCAAAGAATGTTACTAAGACAGCAAGCAAATCTGTTTCATCACACATATTTTCCGTGATATCATGCTCGTGGTCATCAACCGGTTTTGGGCCTTCGCCCATCATCAGGATGTTTTGTCATCCTGTCATGATAACATAGTCTTGCACAGAGCAAATTTAGTTGATACACTATGCTCTGTGCAAGTCTATGTTATCACATTCTTTTGACAAAACATCCTGATGATGGGCGAAAGCCCGAAACCGGTCGATCCGGCCCGGAGGACCAAACTTTGTATAGTAGATAAGGATATCTTTGGTTGATATAATTATACCTACTTCCATTTAAGCTGGTTTCTGGTTTTGGACTGTATCAAATTGGGTATCATTAAAGAAAAGAAAAAGAATAATACAAAGAAGCAGGCTATCACGGAAAATATCTCTGATGCTTTCCAGCTCCGTAGACCCAACCACAAAAATAAAATCTGTTTCTAAAATTATGAAGAACAGATTTATATTTAAACAAAAATTTAACCTAAAAAATTTGAGAATAAGTTACGTGAAAGTTTATGGGAGTTTTAAACGTATTTCAGATTTTTAGCGTATTGGGAAATTCTCTCTTTCTTCATTATTATTCTTATAAAGTTCAGAAATAGGAAAAGAAACAGTGTTACATTTGAAATATGTAAGCAAAAACTCGTTAGTTTACTATCGCAAAATAATGCTATAAAATGGAGGACATGACTTATCACAACAAACTTTTGATCCGTGCAATATGAGCATACCAATAGATACTATCAAGTGAATATCAACTTTTTATGTGTTTTGAGAAGTGGCCATTAATCTTGCCAATGTCTTGCTTTGATATTTTTTTTTTCTTCAAATAAGAAAGTAAAGTAAGTTCATACTATTTTGAATTTATATTGGTATTTGTTTATGCAAATGGTTTATGCAAAGAAGCGGTGGGGGGGGGATTGCTGAACATCTTGAAAGCTCACGAGAGATTGAAACAAGGATGCTTTTTCATCTTTGCAGTATTTTTTAGAAATAGGAGTAGGAAATATGTGATAAAAAGCAAATTTGAAATTTGTAGCCTACATTTTATATTCCTTCTCTAAACACTAGGAATGTTAGGAAGCTTTTACAAACAGTAAATTATATTTCCCTATAAAAAACTATAAAAACAAGATATTTTTATAATCAATTAGTTGTTTTTTTACAGTTTTCCAATAACAATAAATTTTGATAAACTTTGTACTGACAGTGTCAGTTTTTGGAATTTAAGCTCTAATAAAAAGATATGCTTAGAATATCCTAAAAAAAGATAAAATTAAAAAATTAAAAAAATGGTGACCTGCATAAGAAATCTGAAATTTCACAATGATATTCTGTTCAGTGTGGGTAATTGAGCCAATCACCAATCAAATTCGCCACACAGACGCTGTACTCAATATTCCATTAGCAGCCGCATGGAAGCGCCAATATGCAAGCGCATGTCAACTATGCATTACATCCCCTGTCACGCCCATTACAATGAACTGGCTTATGAGATACAACTTCGAACAGCCCTCCCTAGAAGCTGTTTCTAAACAGTCGACAATTTTACGGCTAATCAACAGTTGCCAAATCAACTTTAATGAGTTAAAGAATCGCCAGATTATTTTGACGTGTTAAAAAGACTCACATCAACTTTGAATGCTTTAACGTGTTATCAAAACAAGCTATTCTACCGTTAAAACAAGCAAGAGTACTATGCAGTCATATTACTCTTCAGGTGACTCACACCGACCTACTCTATTATATCATTTTACATGCATTACACTGTTATCAACATCATCACTGTTCGCTCGGCCATACTATCTATAATCTCTCTTCTCCTCACAAAATACGCTAAATATAACATGTTCATATGAGTATACTCATTTAGTGTGTTCATATAGGAAATAAATTTTACCGTAAAGGATTATTCACTTTTTCATGATTTTTCTGTCATTCTGATTTTTCACAACTGTCACCTACATGCTGATACTACTTCCGGTTCATATTTCTAACTTTATGGAATTAAAATCCTACATGGATTCCCTTGTGCCGCTGATTTAAACACCAAAACTACAAGCTTTTGGATACTGAATGGGAAATTCATGGCAAGGAATATTCAGAAATAAAATCTTGAAACACAATATTCACACAATTCTATTATTTTGTATTTGAATGCATTACTTTATAGTTAATGTAAAAATAAATAAATAAATAAATAAATAAATAGATGACAAAACAAAATGAAATTAATTCTCTACAAAATACAAACTCTTTAATTCGCTTCCATAATTATTCCCCTCATTGATAATGTGCACAATTTTATAAGCAATAATTAGAAAAAGAAAAATAGGAAAAGTAATGCAAAATTTCATATAAATGGCAAAGAAAAAATGGTGACGAGGAAATGAATCCAAAATTAAAACCACAAACATTTGACTGTTATATGAAAGCCGATTAAAAGATGGAATTGATTTGCCTGAAATATACCAACAGTGTATTAGTAACATCAACCGCAATGATTAATCAACAAATTCCAATACCTACATTCTCCCCGAATGGAAAGCCACTTTTCGTTCTCTATACTCGTAACTACTCCTATTAAAAAATAACGAGTGTATTTTACATTACTTGTACCTACTTAATAGGTAATATAAATTCTGAAAATATAAAATTAAATTCTATTTCTAGTATTTGCCCTTGAATTGAAGCCCTTGGTGAAGAAGTTTCGTCACACTAGTGCTAGACTCAATGTTGCCAATGCCAGTGTAGTAAGCGCTTTTCTATATTTACCTTTATATCATTCCCATTGCACGAATAGACTACAACTTTGACAGCCAAGCTTCCTCCCAAGAAACTGCCTCTATCTCCTACCAAGGGCTAGGAGAAATGGGAATAAAAAGCCGGCAAACTGAGGGTTTTAGCAGAGTCTCAAAATCAAAACAATTATTGAAGAAGTCTGAACAAAGTACCAAGAAGAAAACAGGCAGTCAAGCATTTCAAGAGCTTACTGTGGCGCTGCAAAACAACTCTCAGAAACGCTTGTAATAAATAATTATCTGCAACAACTTAGTCTCTGCCAGAATTACTTTTTTGAATCGTCGGCATCACCCCAAGCGTTTAGAGTTGAAAAAAGACGTAATCGCGCCCATTTGAGAAGAATGCGAAGAATTATACGGGTTTAGTTTGGTCCAAAATGATGTTAGCAATGTCAATAAAGGTTGCCGACTATTATCTCATCCTCAAAGATTGGATATCATCCTCTATCAAAATTAGAAAGCCTAAATATAAAAGACCGCCGCAAGGTGAGCAAATGTCACTTGTCTGCCAGACACTTTCGAGGGCTGACTAGAGATCCTAGGGTTTGCTGATTTGATCTAGAGTTGTTCAAAGCGCTTTTTGCTTTTGCTGCCCTTGATGAAAACCACATAGGCTTTAATAAGGTAGTATAATGACATAGCAAGGTCATAGCAATGTCAAACCTTCACAACACATAACAAAAAGAAAGAATAATTTATAACTAGTGGCCTAGCCGGCCGCTGTCTTCAAGACAAGGCCGCGGCCAAACAAACAAAACCAAGGGTCAATACTTTACATCAAAGCAAGCACCGATAAGCTGGCCACTGACCTAAATCGCTGGTCACTGAACTAACCAAGGTCGCACACTAGGACAAATGTCTTGGTGGGAGTGTTGCTAACACTGATATAAACTTCGCCCCATGGAAGAGGGGATGATTATACTTCAGTACGTGTTCAAGATCATTATACAAGCAGCAGTTCCGCGTCCCTATACAGGTTTTATTTATACTTATTTCCTTAGTTGTGCATCTTAGTTCATTTATTTTAATCATTCTAAATAGTTAGTTATTTATCTCCTATTTATTTCTAAGTATTTCTTGTTAATAGTTACCATTACTCACGTTTAAATTATTGTACAAATACAGTCTATTTTTATAAATTCAGTGTTAATAATTCGAGCACTAACTTCCAAAAATCTCTAAACTAACTACCGCCCTCTTCAAGACGTCTACTACATACCATAGGAATCACAATAAACGATTCCACTACATCTGGTGGCATCACGGTGGGATCAGATCATCCGATAAACGATTCCAATACATCTGGTGGTATCACGGTGGGATCAAATCATCCAATAAACGATTCCACTACAGTAGCCTCAATAGCTGATTTGCTATGAGAGCAACCAATAGTTTTAATTAGTCACATTGCTGATGAGCGGATACATAACACTAATTTACTGCTTTGAAGGCGCTAAATTCATGTATCTTCACCCCAAAGTTGGGACAAGAATGTTCTAGAAAAGAGGAAGAGCTTTCTTCTTTAAAGGATGTACTTCTATTCTAAGTACCAGGTCATATGGGAATTTTTGAGAATGAGCAGGTTGTATAGATTCGCCAAATTTTAGGCACCTTTCTTGGAAAATTGTCTATGAATTTAGTTGATAATTGCATTAAATTAAATGCTACTCCCAATTGTACGTTGTATTTATTCATTTTTTTTTTAAAGGCACATCAACGCCTAAAGTCATTTGCACCCGGAGCTTTCTCAGTTTACAGCCAGCGTTCTCTGGTTCCAAGCAATGCTGCCCATCACCGGAGAGTGAGCTGTAGAGGCTCCTAGGAAGAAAAATCTAAGGGTAGCACTGGACTCGAACCTGGGACTTCCGCGTTGGGACCTAATCCCTTGCCTTATTTAGCATATTCAAATCAATTAAGTGAATCAAATAGTGTTTATAATTTGGAACAAAAACATGACAACAGACAGACGAAACGATTTTCAGAATATCAGCATTTTTTTTTTTTTATGAATTATTATGAAATACTAAGCTGTAAGATAGTACTTATTCAGTGTAACTATTCACACAGTATCATTCTGTAACATGCACATTTATTTACTATCCAATGCGCTATCACTGAGCTAATCCCGCTCCTCTTCGTTGTTTAACGTTTTCTTTCACACACTTTCTTAAAAGTTTCTAGCTAGAATACTCAGCTGACCCACTCTGAGAAAACTTCTTTCTACTCTTCTATTCTATGTTTATATAACTCAGCTGTTATAGAACTAAAAATCTATTTCCTACAAAAGAAATAAGAGTTTTAGAATTGTATTCAATAAAATAATAACTTTCTATTATTCAATAAATTACTTTTGCTCCAGTTCTGTAAACTTATAAACTGGAAACTGTAAACAGTTCTGTAAACTGTAAACTTATGGTTATTATTTTGTTAAGTCCTAAATAATCTTATCAGAAATGATTGAAACAACTCAGTTGAACGCATTTTCATAATTAATTCAACAAGCTATTAAGTTTTAAATACATAATTACAAAAGTCCATTATTAATGTACATTATTTACTTTGCTACTTTGTTGTCTTCTATAGTAAATAGTTTCAATTACCTCCCAAGATCTTAGCTAAAATATTAATAATTTTAAAATGAATTTTGTTTAATTCACTCTGATGATATACTTTAAATATTTATATGATCCTTTAATATATCAAGGCACTGTTTACGATACATCGATCTTCGAGATATAACCTTCCTAGTTTTGGCTCACATGTGAAAATATAAACATATATGATATATTTTCCTAAAATCCTACCTCACTGAACGATACTCCCGGGCCAGACATAGCTCTAAGTTTTCCTCCAGTTTCCTCGCTAGGGCCGGAGTACCGCAAGTAAGTATTCTAGGCCCTTTACTTTACACCCTCTATACATCCGATATTCCACAATCCTCACACACAATCACCGCCTCATTTGCAGATGACACAGCTTTCCTTTCTTCCGATCCAGATCCACAATCCGTCACCTACAATATCCAAAATCACCTACAGAAAGTAGAACTATGGAGCAAACAATGGAAAATTAAAATTAATGTGTGTAAGAGCACCAATATAACGTTTACACTTCGCCGAGGAACTTGTCCTTCACTATATTATAATAACACACCCATCCCTGTTGCAGACACCGTGAAATACCTAGGTACGTATTTGGACAAAAGACTCACGAGGAACCCACATACTACACTTAAACGACAAGAGCTAAAAACTCGATACAGACTTCTTCTTAATCTACTAGACAAACGTTCCAAACTCTCATTAGACAACAAAGCACTTATATACAAAACAATTTTACGACCAATTTGGACTTGAAGTCTGCGGCTCAACCAAGCGTACCAATTCAAAAAGAATCCAGTCCCTCCAATCCAAAATCCTCCGCAAAATTACCCAAGCCCCATATTACGTATCCAACCTGACCTTACACAACGACCTAAAAATCCCTTTCATCACAGAAATGATATCTTCCCGTTACAAAAAATTCCATGAATCTCTCCTCCTTCATCCTAACCCTCTCGTCCTACAATTGGCCTCTGCCCACATTCCAGGTAGTCCTCCCCGCCGTTTGAAACGTCTGTGGCCGCCAGATTTACTTTTCCATAATCAAACTGCCTAAGTAAACAATAAGGGACATTATTATTGAATAATGTCCCTCACATGTGCGCATGTCATTATTTTCGTTAATCATTTTTGCTTATTGTATTATACATACAGTTGTAAATATCAATAAACGTATTTAAAAAAAAAAATGATATATTTGCTTTTTTTTGATTGCGTTAAAAAGTTTATTTTGTATACTTGGTTTACTCCAAATAAATACTGTACTTTACGCTTGCATATTCTGTTTTGTTGATGCTAACCTCGACACACGCTACAAAGGTTTTTTTTATTTTAATTTTATATTTTGATGTTGCAATAATTTTTGAAAAACTAACATAGTAACTTCTATGTGTAAACGGATTTTGCAAATTATTTGAAAAATTAAGCAGTGATTATAACTTTTAAGAAATTCTTTATGAGGGGGCGGCGGGCGAAAGAGATTGGGAACATTGAGGGGTAAGGATTGGTAACCGTAAGGCAAGGTTGTAGGTGTGTTAATGGAAGTATTCTAATGGCGACGTGTTTGTTTATTTCTTGGATTAAAATAACTGTGTATTCAAATAATTATTAACAAAATAATTAGAATGTATGTTTATTTAAAATGGAGAAATGTAGAGGATATAGCATCAATAATTCTAAAAAGGATGTGTTACAAATTTTAAAAACGAAGTGTAAAACTTCTTTCTATCATAATTTTTTTTTATATAGAACAAAATATATTTGTTTTTTAAATCTATTTGGTTATGAAATTGAAAAAGATGTGAAATATCACTTTCAAGACTACAGCTACACCGACCCCTGTTTTCTACATCTACCGCACGAACCGCGCCACAGATTGTATGTAATGCGCATCTGATGTATCAATGAAAATGAAGCGTTCGAACGGGTGGACAGATTATTAGAAATAAGTTCCGTTTTTAAACTCTACAAAATTTAGTATAAATATGCCCAAATTTAGAGCTCCAGTCTTAAATGAGTCTTAAATCTGCAAGCTAACATGCAACAACATCACGAAGTCACCGCCAACGCTACCATATCACTCGTCGTTCGGCACATACATCTCTTGCATGAATATCTGTGATTCTGAAGACACTATACATACAATTTATATATAACGTACTTTGTGGGAACAGAAGAGTAAATGGAGTTTAGAGTGACCGAGCGAGTAGTGATGATATAATGAATGCTAGCGTTGCCTGATGTGAGGGGCTATTAAAACTCTTGCTTGTTCTAACGGTAGATTAGCTAGTGAGGCTAACTTAGTGAACCTTTCAAAGTTGATCCTGAGACATTTTAACTCCTTAAAGTTATCGCCAGACTTGTGAAACGGCGATACTCTTGATTTAGTTTCTCCATCCTGTAGGGGCTGTCCTTAATAAAGTTCATTCGCCAAAAAAAAAATTGCAGTGGGCATGACAAAAGGAGGTAATGTGTAGATGAAGTAGGTTTGGTGACCGTTGATGACAGTCCCGATAAAACCGGTTGATAGTGGAACTATTGTGTCCAACTTTTGTGTGGCAAATTTTACTGACTTTACTCCATTACATATTTTTTTACTTAATTAAATAATTTTCTTTCTAGTAAAATCTTTAAAATGTCAGTAATGTATTTTCATTCAACCAATACCATATAAAATATTTAAGAATTTTATGTTTCAGCGGATAAATGGGGAGGAAATTTGGCCAATGAAACAAAAAAAAAAAAAAAGTCTGATCTTTTCATTAGGATATATCGAATTTCATCTATATTGCAAAAATACATTCATTATGAATTATAAACAATATGAACAAACAGAGGTGATTAGATTAATAAATTACTTTAAAAAGGTAAATTCAAAATAATCTCCATAATGAAAGATAAACATATATGTTATGTGCAAACAGTATTTTTTTTTATATAATTTTGTTTAAACAGCTAATATTAGCAATTATATGTATATAAGAGAAGAGATAATTAGGGACGCGATAAAAAGTTAAACACTAAGTAGCGTGAAAAAAAAGTACTCATATTTTTTTAGGAGTTGAAGTAGATGTTAAGTTTAGATACAGAAAGTTGGTTTAGCGCTTAGTAAGGTAATGTGTGCTTGTGGGTACACAAGCCGGATATTATAAGCTTTCTGCCAGTTTTTTAAACTTGGTGTAATTAAGTGAACGCTTAAGTGAGTGTTGTGAGAGTTCAAATGTCATCTATAATTAAAATTAACACCCATTTTCTCAATTAAAGGCAATTAAATTTTCTTAATTATTTCCTTTACATTTTCCACTTTTCTTAAAAAGATTTCCTCCATTAACTTTTCTTTTTACCTTATAAAGATAACATTTGTGAAGTTTATCACCTTTTTTAAAACAGTTCAAAGGAATTATAAAAATGAGGTTTATATTGTTGTTTTTAATTTAAAGCGTTAAAAGGTTTTTGTAAGAATATTTAATAAATGAAACAGGTACTTGTTTTGATTTTTGTCAGATATCTGACAGGGACACAGATATGAAACATCCTTTTATTTAGGGAAGAATCCCGGGATATTCGCTATCACACATACGATTACATATTACACACAGGTAACGTGTGAAATTGTTGTATTTAACTACTCATAGGCAATTTAATAGGTTTTAGAAGGAGAGAAATTAATGAGGAAGGGTTTTTGAGAAAAAAGCTAGAATGAATGCTGAACACTGTATAATAAAATATAGACACAAAACTGTCAAGAATTTATATGTAAATAGAAATTAGGGAGCGAGAGGTTTAGGCTGAATAAAGAGAAAAGTAGTAGTTGGTTGCTGAAGCGTTGTAACTGCTCTATAAACTGTTCTAAAAACTCCTCCCCATAGGGCTAGCGCAACTGAATAATATATTATATATATATATTACAGAGTTCTGTAGAGTCTCTCTCTCTCTCTCTCTCTCTCTCTCTCTCTCTCTCTAGTCTAGCTTAATAGCGAGTGAGATTCTCAATTTTGTCTCTAAATCTCTCTGCATTGGATCCCACTCTTCGGATCCTATTACAGCAACATCTAGTTCACCACTCACACACCTATCTTTTGTACATTCCTACGCTCTTACTGACGGCTAGAAAAGCAGCACAAGCAGTTTAGAGACACAATAAATGATAGAACCCATGATAAAAACAAAATTGAAAGAAAAGAGTAAATCCATTATTTTATGGTAGACTAAGTAAATCAAAACCTTAATATTCTAGAAAAAAATATTCCAGAATTCCACCCTCTCCTCCTCAAGAAAATCTTAATATTAATTTTTTCAAAAAAAAGAATCAAACAAATGTGATAGATCTTAGTAGTAAACCAAGTTTAAACAAGCCCGCTGTTCCGCAACAAACAAAAATTGCGGAGAACTGAAAAAAAAAAGTTCAGAAAGAATTCGCACTTCCTATCAACCGATTTTCTTCAAACTCAGAAAGAAGGGATTTTAGAAGAATGTCTAACGACCTTCTATAATCCACAGAACTCTGCATAAACTCAATTTTCCGGAAAAAATAACCGATTTAAAACCAAAGTAAGAAACCCTCTAGTGATTTCGAGAAACCTGTCCAAGCCTGAAAAAAAAAAGATCAGAAATTTTGTAAATTCATTCGATTTAAATGATTTTTCTCAGATTTTAATTTAGCAAAAAATTTAATTCTCACTGATTAGAACCGTACACTAAAACGGCACCTTGCTGCAACACTGGAACTCAAACCTTTTTGCCATCCTAGAAATACTTAATTTTAATATTGTTTGAATGTAGAGTGTGATGGATGCCAGAAATATAGAAAAATATTTTATTTGTAATATCAAGAAAAATGTAACATTCGCTGGCAAAAGGAACTAATCAGGTAGAACACCACCATTGGCTTTTAGAGTTCATGAACCTTGTTAGCATTGTCTACCCCTTCTTCTCACAGGGGAAGATTTGTACTAACAAGAGAAGGCATTCTTTCAGGACAGTCTGAATCAGACATTCTATCAGTTAACATTAGTGCCAGTTTAAGTTAAATCAATCTAGCTAGCTTCAGTATACTTATAAGCATATTATTGTGATATTGTAAAGATTAAATTCTTTTAGAGAATAATATAATTATTTCAAAAACTGTGGTGCTCTCTTGAGCTATTACTAATACTTCTCTCTTAAACATACATACTTACAAGTCCTTTACTAAACAGCTCACGCCACAAACCACTACACTACAACACATCACACCAATAACATTACAAGAGAAAACATTCTTGTGATCATTTGAAAAAATTAAAAAAAGTTTTTTTTTTTTATCTTTTTATACTTGCAATGTAATTTGCTTAATAAACAAAGAAAACAAAATGAGAGAAAAATTAAGAAAAATATTAAAAATCAAGAAATTAAAATAATTTTCAATGAGCGTGTAGTGCATAACGAGAGAGTTGCATACAAAAAAATCTGGTTCTCGTATAATAAAAAAAATGCAGTTTAAAAAATGAAGTACTTTAATAATTCTTAATATGTTTTGTTTCCTGTCTTTTTCATATTTAATTATTTAAAGAAATCTATCAAAAATTCATTTTATTATATGTATTGTTTTTTCACAACTCCCCTTTTCAAAATCTCAAGGTCCCCTAGGAGACCGCCGGCCCCCCACTTTAGTGGAATGCATCTGAAAGTCACTCTTCCAGGAAAAAAGTTACGAATAAAAATATTAGAACTATTTGTGTATATGTGTAAAGTTTAAAGAAAATCGTTGGAGCTGTTTTTCGAGAAAAACAGTAAAAACCTGAAAAAGGTAATTATTGTAACAGCAACCAAAGAGAAGCTCAGCAAAGAGAAGAAAAACAAAACCCAAAACCATTCTCTCGGACTGGAGTGGGAGAAACTGTATAAATATAGCGGCGGACAGTCCATAAACACAGTTGAATGCAGTTCAATATATCCTATCCCCACGTGTCATTTTCATACCACTCTACCTTAAACATTTCTCGATTGTAAAGTCCAGGCAGTCTGTATCTCTTAATTAATATAATAGTTAACCAGTGATAACCAAGTCTTCTTCTTATATCATCAACCAGATCTAAATTCTCTCCACCTAACACATCCATTATAGTATTTATTCCCCCGATTGAGTGATTTTTGAGGATAAACTTCATGCTGGATCTCATTTGATATCAACACAAAATAAAGTAAAAAGTTTGTTTTTGAGTTACGCTCTTTACATAAATAAAAACGCACACATACACACACACACACACACACACATATATATATATGACAGAGTCTCTGTCGGACACCTGCAAACCTTGAAATCAATTTAATAGAAGTTTAATAAAAATCGTTGGAGCCATTTTCGAGAAATTGCGCAAAACGGGGGGGAAAAAAAATCAGTAACCTCAGTAATTCCCAGCTAATGAATTATGGTTGAAAAAATCTTCTTATCGGAAGCGATGGTGAGACGGTAAACGGAATATCAAATTTGTGCATTCCTCAATTTGATTTTTCCATTTCTGGTTGTGATTCCCCAATCAAAATAGTTGTGATCCCAAATAAAATTATATTAATACGGGGAGGAAATCTACTTAGACAAATATTTTTTATATTACTCGTTTGCAGTTCCTACCATCGTTTAAAACTACGAGGACTAAAACTTGCCTTCTCAATTTTAAATATATATATTTAAAAACAAATATGGAGTTTTTAAGAACAAAAATAAAACAAACAAAACAAAATACTAAAAGCATTAAAAGAAAACAAATACCAAACGATTTTTTGTTTTTTTTTTTAAACAAAAGAAAAAAGTAAATGATCAAATTAAAGTGGTTAGAATGATGAGAGGCACTGTTAAGTGTAAAGGTCACATTTACTAAACGTGAAAACTGGAGTGCTTAAAGTGCTGGCCAACAGTGAAAGGGTGGTAGTAACATGAAGTGGTTTTGCTTCAACATTTTTAAACTAAATGAACCTACTCTCAGTAGTACTAGAATGGTAGTAGTCTTTGGTTTTGCACAGCTGAACTCCGTTCAAGGCAGTTCACATAAAAAGCTTCCTATCTTGCAACAACCAAATCAAGATAAAAACCAAAGATCCTTCCATCTAATAGTTCAACTTACTATCAACTACTTATTACTTACTTCGCTCTGTTACAAGCAGTAGGTCTTCGTATAATTCAGACCTAAATTACAGCAATTCTTGGACTTTAATTTGGACAATTTTTCTTTGAAGCCAACATATTTCACATTAAGTCTCCATAATGTTGTATGGACTGTGGAACTATAAAAATTTATTGAAATGGCGGTATTATAAGAAAAGTAATAGTCATTGTTTTCTCAGAACATTCCAAAAATAGATTTTCTTTATAAAAATTAAAAAAAAATCAAGCTACTCTTACTACATTTCTTAATTGACAAATTAAATTCAAATTTAAAAATTTTTTTCTCTATGTTTAATGTCTCTAAAAAACCCATTAGTTCCTAGCGTATCGTATACATAATGTACCATAAAACACTTTCCACTGTAAACGGACTTGAAAGAACCCGTCAACGTAAAGAGGGTATATACTAGTTTTATACAGTGAGTATTGCCCGAAATACCGAGAGAGTCACAAAGTATGTTAACTTTTTTTTTGTTCCATCAACAACATGGCCGCAATTGATGATAAGTAAGTTTTTGATGAAAATAATTATAATTATATTTTGGAGAAAAACTTTTTTATTTTATTACTAGATAAACTAATTTGTGTTTGTTTTGTTGTTGTTTATGGTCCATTAAAAGTAAGTTCTCATTGGCAGTTATTTTTGTAGGAGATAACATAAAATATTCCAAGATCAAGTATCGCTGGACATACTTCTCTAGGGATCGAACTGGTTCTTGACTTATTGGAAAGTGAAGTAGACTAGTTAGTTTTTAAGTTCATCCTGACATCCCTGCGCGTACCACAACACAAATAACATTTATATAAGACATCACGAGCATTCACACA
Source organism: Triatoma infestans (assembly GCA_011037195.1). NCBI lineage: Eukaryota > Metazoa > Arthropoda > Insecta > Hemiptera > Reduviidae > Triatoma > Triatoma infestans. The sequence continues at coordinate 128,093 of JAAEAF010003347.1, read as the reverse complement.
ATCCATACAGGATCTAAACAGTGGTAGTTTTTGTGTACCAAGATAGCTACTCTGGTTTAGCGAACTAACAGATAAATCTCTTAGCTCCACCCCTACATATAATAGCTAACAGTTGTACACATTGCACATAGACAACTGCATACGGTGTGCCCTACAAACACAACTATTAGGGACTAACTTGCTACAGCGCCCGCTCTAGGGGCAGGCAATCCGTACATTTGTCCGGGGCGCCTAAATTTAGGGGCGTCATTTTGGCTGTAAGTGTGAGAAAAATATTGATATGTTAAATACTCAATTAATAGAAAATTTCGCTTATTGATTTTTCGTTCGCTAAAAATTTACAGTACGTAGCGTATTTATATTGCTTATGTCTAAATGCTAGACATTTACACTATTTTTGAAAAATTAAAGCAGAATTTGTAAGGACGTTGCTTGAAATTGTTTGAACATGCATATACTTCTCTGAACTGAATAGCATTAGCATGCGAGCAGAGCGCTGCTTCAGCTTGTGTTTGAACATGCACAGACTTGCTTAAAAAAAAATATATATATATATATATTCTTAAGGGGCGGCAATTTGTCTTTTTGTCCGGGGCGAGGTAACCACTAGAGCGGGCGCTGTAAGGGTTGCAGGGTACAATAGATTAGATTTTATAGCCAGTTACTCCTTCTATGAACATCTAGCCAACATACTTTCTTTACAATAAAAGTGTTTGGATCAATTCAAACAAAAATATGTTGCAAATGAAAAAAACGTCATCTGTTTGGTATTAAAAGACTCTTAGAGAAATTAGATTAGCGTCTTTTTATATATATATTCTCCAAAATCTCCAGTTAACAAGGTTTGTGTTTCAATAGAGCCGAACGAAACTAATAACTTATTCCGTTTGTGAAACCTTATATAATGAAATAAGCAGGCGCAGGATAAATCCTTGTTCCTTATCTTGTTTTGGAAGAAATTCTTTTTGATATCCTTTGTTACTAATTGATTTACGATTGACAAATAAAAAAAAAAAAATCACAGCTTAAAAATCAGAGGCATAATAAACTGATTAATATCTGGCGCGATAACCTTTTCATTGTTATCTGGTAGCGCTACAAAATTTAATGATATTGTTAAATAGTTAATTAACTTATAAGGAATAAAAAAAAATAAAATATTAAGAAATAATTTATAAAAATAAATGTTGATTGTTAGCATATAAATCTTGGACGAATGTTCAGTTAACAAGATGTTACAATTGATGTAATAATATAAACAATATCTATAAAAGAAATTTTCAAGAAACATTCTAATGTTTTGTATCTATAATTAATACTAGAGAGAGATAAAACAAAACTATTATCTATTTGGGAAACATCATCTCAAATACTTTCACTAATATCCCTTCTCTATCTTTCTCTCCTAAACATCTGTTTTATATTTTCTACATTATAAGATAAATATTTATTATTAAAGAATGTTATCCCCCCCCTCCCCCAACCACTCAAACATTCCTGTACCGTCCTTCCATACAAAACACAACTCACACCTCTTCTGATATATATGCGTGACCAATTTAGAATATTGAAATCCTGACTATAATCAAGATCTTTCATTTTCATTAATTTCATTGTAATTTCTATGTTGTGAAAAGCTCTAAGTGAGCTGGGTCCATAGTTTAACTTAATTTGTAAATAAAAATATCCCTTTTCTCAATTCCAGATATTCTGTTTATATAAAGTACGTAATTTTGATGCATTCACCTTTTCTTTTTTATTCGATTTTGACATATACTATAATTACTTTTGTTTATTTATAGTTTGGTAAACATCTTTTAAACAAAATTTAGAAATAGTTATAACTTATAACTAAGAAAACTGTTACTTCTGAAAATTAATAAAAGAATCTTTTGTCCAAGAGTGGAATTGATAAAAAGAAATTTTTATACAGAAAGTATTGTGATTAATGTGATACTGGAGGAGGTGGATCTGAGCCGGGAGGTGGCTAGCCCGGCACTGTGTGAATGTGAGGGTGAATCTTATGTAAATAGTGTATAAGTTTAATTTGGGTTTAGCAATTAGTGGTGCGAGGAATATCTATTACTCCACCCCGAGTACTTGTTATTTTAGTTGTGTAAAATTGTTAGAATGAATGTATTTATTAGGATGTGAGTATTTATTGGTATGAGAGTTTAAGATGATATGAATACAACTAAGCGTGTGAGTGTATGTATGTATTGACTGATAGGAGGTTTGTTAATGAGAATTTGGCATAAATAAGGAATAAATTATGAAAAAGGTTTGTAAATTTTGAGATGGGTTATGTTGGATATTAGACGATGAATTTTTCACATTTATAGAATAATGAAGTGGCTATGATCTACAGCTAATGCCAAAAAAAAAAAAATGTGTTACTTGTAATCCCGGATATATTCTTAGTGAAAATCTTACATTTGCATCTATTACCTGAAATTGTATTCTCACTTTCATGGACCTGGAAATAACGAAGACCTGGAATAAGGATGCTGGTAGAGGTTGTAATAGTGATTTTGATTTTTGAAAATTCGCTTTTGGCCTTAATAATAAAGAACAAAAATCGAATCTCACTCCATGTGATGGTCATTTCTTTATATACTTATCTATAAAATTGGTCAGAGCCCAAAATAATAAATGATCAGAAATTTTAAATTTACAACCTGGAGAAACAGCTAGCTGGAAATTTCTCAATTTTATCAAGTATGGAGGCATTACATGGAAGTAAAATAGTTGGGCTCCAAATCGATTAATTTTGCAGGTAAACTGAATGATGCCATGGCTGATTGGGAGAGAAAGAGGCAGATTCAGAAGCAGGGCCGGCTCTAGAATTTTTGTCGCCCCAGCACTAACCTCAAATTAAGACCCTTAAGAATTTGGAAACCTATTATGTTCAACATTACTTTCATGACCATTAATTTTAAATATAGTACTATTCATAATAATAATTCACTGTTAAAGTGATTAAAATAATAAACCATGGACTTCATCAATTATTGGCTATTAAATGAAATGATTTTCTCTTCCTAGGCGCTTCTATAGCTCACTGTTCGGGGATGGACAGTGTTGTCTGTAACGAGAGAACAATTTCCGGAGTCCGGCAGTGCACTGAGAAGGCTCCGGGTACCAATGACCAGAGATGTTGCCGAGCCTTGTTATTATTTGCATATATAGAATGATATTCACCTGTAACAACGGTGAACTGTTGAGTTCCACTTAACTACAGCATATAAAAGTTATAGTTTTTAACATATTATTTTAATAAATATAATTTGATATTGGTTTTAGTATATACCGATTGACAATTCAATGGAAAACTCGAAATTTCTGATCGTTTTCATGTCCAATAGAAATCATGGCTAGTCTTTCCGATTAAAAAAAAAAAACTCATCAATGTAACAGTCACTAACACTGAGCAGGATCAACTTTCTTTACATACACGCTCGAAAATAATTGAAAATTTCTGAAGAATACAGTATTTGGCGGCCGTTACTGACTGTTACCCAAAGAGATGGTTTGAATAATTGCAGTATACCTGCACTATTAATTGTTGCTTATGAAATGTTTTGTAAATTATTATTATTATATTATTTTTTATTTATTTATTTTCCTTTTTTCACTTTCACTTCCCCCCCCCCAAGTGCAGTTGCAGGGGATGCACTGACGGTAGACCTAGCCCTGAAAGAAGATAAGTAATTTAAAGAAAAAGAAATTGAAAATCTAAAAAAAAAGTTACAGAAAATATTGTGACGGTAATGGAATTGGTTTCAAATACTAGCGAAGTGTAAAAATATTTCGAATATATTTCAATAGGTAACAATTTGTTCTGCTTAATTCAAAAATATATAATTCCTCAAAGATAATGTATTGGTATAGGCGGCATAATTATTATTTCCAGTAACTTCACACAAACAAACTCAAATATTATTTAATTAAATATTACATATACATACACCAACAATTGCCGAAGGATTTACTCTCAGATCTAATTTTTTCTTTTCTCACCTAAAAGGGATTCTTCTACGTAGGTTTGAATGGATATTCTAAAAATAGATTGGAATTTCTTTGATGCGAAATATCCAAATGTATTAGATTTGAAAAGTCACACATTCATACCAGCAACAAGATTCAGTAACAGAAAAGTGAATGACGTGCCTACTTTGATTAAAATATATAGAAAATGAGGTTTAACTGGTTATGCAACAGTAGATAACAGAAAATGACGTAATGATTGAAGAAGTGAGAGAGAGAGAGAGAGAGACTCTACACTATTAACTAGGAATATACATATGTCATTTTACTTAGAAGAGAATTCATCCATAATAGAGGAGGCTAGGCCACTTCTTGTGCAATATAATCTAGAAGAGAATTATATGTAAAGAGTTTGAGATAGATAAAGCGACGAACAGTAGCGTTATGGCAGAGAGAAACTTCTTGGTTATGACTCTGTAATGACATAGCAATGTCAAATCAATGTCAAAGCCTTCACAAAATATAACAAAAGGAAAGAATAATTTATAACTAGTGGCCCCACAGCCGGCCGCTGCCTTTTCAATACAAAGGTATCAAGACAAGCACCGATAAAGACCTGTCTATTGAACAGAAACCACCTGGTCTTTGAAAGTCGCCGATGGGCGACCAAATCTGGCCACTGACCTGAATCACTGGTCGCCGACCTAACCAAGGTCGCACAAGGTCGCACGCTACTAGAGATGTCTTAGTGTGAGAACTTACTTACACACTTGACAGTGTGTGAGTAAGACTAATATAAACTTCGCCCCACTGGAAGAGGGGATCATTATATCATTCATCATTATACGAGTAGCCACATCATTATATCAGTATCATTTTACAGCAGCAGTTATACTTGAGTTCCGAGCGCGTCCCTATACAAGGTTTATCTTATAATTATTTTCATAGTTGTGCATATTAGTTTATTTATTATAATCATTTTAAATTATTTGTTCTTGAACTCTTAAAATTATTTATTTACTTTTATCAAATCATATTAATTGTAGTTACCATTAGGCTCATTCAAATTATTATTAAAATATATTCTATTTTTATAAATTCAGTGTTGGTAATTCAAGCAATAACTCTCTAAACTAACTTCCGCCTAATAAATCCCTCTTTAAGACATCTCTAACTTCATACCTCAGGAATCATGACAATTGATTCCACTACATCTGGTGGCAGCGGTGGGATCTGATCATCCGATACATCCAATACGATACACCTGATTCCACTACAACTCCTAATTATTCGCTTCATTTGTTTGAGATTGTCTCTTGTTGGTTTTAGTTTCTTGAGGCTGTTTATAGCCACGATAATGTTACCTTCAGACTTATGAAAGTCTAAAGGAACAAGTCTAAAGGAACACTCTCGTGTTTTACAGATTACTTACTGCTTTTTGAATACCATTCATGTTGTTTATGGACTGACATAGACTCCGAATTTGACCCATTTTATATAACATTCTTGGAGAGGTTTGGGAAAGCTTGTTGCTTAATAAAACAGCCAAGTCGAGCACTTCAATCGTATTAAGGATCCACAGTAAAAGACTATGATGAGGATTTTCAGTTGATAATGCTACTAGCTTGGCATGCTTCTTCACGCTTCATATTCTCTTCCCATTAATCATCACGACCCTAACATTCTATTTTGCTTTTCTTATATCAAACAGGACGAAGAAATTTCCATAAGATTAATAAGTAATTACGATAAATAAAATCTCATTCCTTCCTTTTAAAGATCTAATATCTATTGATTTCATCCGTCATAGATGTTTCTTTTTTTTTTGGTTTTGATCGGTTTCGGTTTTTCATCCATCGTCAGAGCAAGGTTTGCAAGCAATTCTTGTAGACTGTAGAGAGATGACTTAAACTATATGTTTATATCACAACGGCACTAGTTTGCGATTCGTTAATGGTTGACGATAAATGAAAATCCGAAGCCGGTCAAAACCAACAACATGGAGAATCATGCTATGACGGATTAACATACATGTTATCCAGCATTGCAGATCCAACCACATATGCAAAAGATCTAATATCTACTAACAAGTGGCGCTGCACTATACAATGGGGGAACAATGATAAAAAATTAATGTTGATAAAAGTATATTTTCTAAAGTCTGAAGAAGATTATCTTTAGAATTAAAAGGACTAATCATTTCCTCGAAAATCTTGGCAATTCTGCGCTTATAACCCAGCCTAATAATTGCAAATAATCTTCCGTGTAACAACCCTAGCAGGCCGGCCCATATTCTTCATTCAAACATTACAAATACCGTGAAATGTAAGAACATCAGAAGAAATTGGTTCAAATATTTGTCCAATCAGGATACCATAGTGTTCAAAATTAAGAGTAATAATGGAAGTATAATAGATCTTCCAAATTACCCACGAAGCAAAGGACGTTGCTCTACAGCAAGCTGTAAGATTCCTTGTAATGTCTACAAAGAAGAAACCACAGAAACCTGACATTGCGTATAGCCTTGGTATTGTAATGACATGGAAAGTCATACCAATGTCAAAGTGGTTTCAGCCAGCTGCTATCTTAGCAAAGGATGGCAGTAATAAAAGAGCAATTTATAACCAGCGACCTAGCAGGCCGCCGTCTTCAAGACAATGCCGGCCAAACAAACAACAAAGTCCTTTTCAATACTTTACATCAAAGCAAGCACCGATAAGGTTGGCCACTGACCTAAATAAGGTCAGCAAACTACGAAGGTCGCACACTAGGACAGATGTCTTGGTGTGAGTGTGGCCAACACCGATATATAAACTCTATATATACAACGAGAGGAGCATTATATCTTATACGACGATACGAGCACGTCCATATACACGAGCAGCAGTTTACGCGACTATACACAGTTTCATTTAAACTTATTATCTTTTAGTAGTGCATCTTAGTTCGTTTATTTTATCATTCTAATTTATTACTTATTTATCTTCTATTTATTCCTAAGTATTTTGCTAGTTATTAGTTACCATTTATACGTTAAAATTATTGTTAAAATACAGTTTATTTTTATAAAATCCGTATTAATAATTCGATGCACTAACTTTCCAAATCTCTCAACTAACTTCCGCCCTCTTCAAGACATCTACTACATCAGGAAACACATCAAACGATTCCATTACAGTATGGATAATATATGAATATTATGACTGATATAAAAGTAAATTTATATTAAAAAGAGTTTAATCAGAAAGGAAATTAAAAAAAAAAAACAGTTTTAAATGAATCCTCAGGACATAATTACGTAACGGCTTTTTTTTTTTATTCAACTAGAAAGGAAGTCAGAAACTTTTAAGCATTTAAATATTTAATCTATAGAAAGTTTGTTTTAATTTAATGAGCAAAGACAATTTTTTTTCTATAGTAACTAAACAAATTCTAATTTTTAAATGTTACCAACCATTCGACGATGCCTTTATTAAGGTTACTAAAACTTCTTGAAAAGTACAAAACAGAAAGGTTTCAATTTTAACAACTAACTTTATTATGGTCCATTTTATAAACACTACTTAAATTTGATTATAATGAAGGTTATAAAAGTTCCAATGGCAGATCTAATAAAAGAACTGCCATTTCTGTTCAATGTCACTAATTAAATACTGCTGTTTAAACTGTTCACTTTATTGAAAAGTTGTTAATTTAAAAATTAAAATAGATTCTAATTTTGACCTAATTTAATGTTGAAGATAATTGCCAATTTATTTTTTATCAATATTTTAAAATTTGTATTACTTTGTTTAATTATAATAATACAGCCAATTAAAAAAATAAAGTAATGCCTACTTTTTCAGGTGGGCTTCACAGTCCTAACTGCCGATGAGATATCGTGTCTTCTTCAGTTGTGTATATCAAGTCAAATTGAATTCTAAAAGGTTTTTCTTAACTGCAGTTTAAGACAATTAACGAAAAGTTTTTCTACCATTTACCAGTTTTCAATGGTGTTTATAGACTTAGGGAAAGCATATGATAGCTTCAGAGATATTTTCCGTGATAGCCTGCTTCTTTTTGTGGTCATCGGCCGGTTTCGGGCGTTCGCTCGAATGCTTTTTGTCAAACATCTGTGATGCTTAACCAACGTCTCAGTTATGCAGAACCAACCACAACAAATAGAATAGCTTCCTTGGAAAAAACAATGAGAAGCCCTTAGAATCGGAGGTCAATCCTAAAGCTTATTAGAGAAATAAAAATATAGCAATCAAAAGTACAAACTAAATAGCATATGCTAGATTTATTCATATGAAATGTGAGTATAAATTTTTTCTAAATTCAGTGGCTGGGTATACATTAGCTTCTTTTAAACTTACAAATTGGAGCAGGTATATTGGAGCAGATATTGAATATTGCGGAAATGCTAGTTTTTATGATTTTATCCGTGCTGCATTTTTCATTTTGATGGTTTTGACCAGTTTTGGAATTCGTCATCCATCGTCAGAGTAAGATTTGCAATCAATTCGTGTAGAGAGTTGACTTAAACTATATGTTTATATCACAAACTACACTGGTTGATGGTTTGGAGGGATGTTAAAAAAACCCTATGGCGCAGCAGCCCCTGAAGGGCCAAGGCTTGCTAGGCGGTGATTTAAATTCAGGGGTCTGAAGTAAGCACGCCGAGTTCCCACGCCGTTTAGTTCCAGCCTTCGCTACCTGGGCGCTCCGAACTGTACCTTCCCACTTTTTATCACGATGTTGGGTCAACACCGACTTTGCCCTCACGGGAATCGAACCAGGGTTTTAAAAGGGAATAGGAATTATAGAAGAATTGAAACACACTATATAACACCTTTACTAAAAGAATTAATTTGAAATTGCCTTTCAATAGACATTATTTATTCTATACTAATAGTTAAATTTTACCATAATTTGCACTCATTTTTTTCTCTGATACTTCTTATAACCCTTATAACCTTCCCACAAACAATCAACCAGTGTTGTTTGTGATATAAACATATAGTTTGAATCATATATTCACACGAATTCATTGCAAACCTAACTCTGTCGATGAATGAAAATCCGAAACCAGTCAGATTCATCTAGATTTTGCTAATTTGATTTGTGCTTCATCAAAATGAAGCATGCTATGACGGATAAAATCCTAGATGTTGTACGCTCGTGGAAGCGTACCTGGAAGGTGTGATGATACAGGTGGATGTAGTAGACGCGAAAAGAATGGATGTCGGGTAGCAAATACAAAATAAATGATAAATAATAAATAATAATAAACAAAGGAGGAAATAATTAATGTTCTGAATTATCTAGTGAAGAGGAGATGCATAGATAGTAGAATCTGAGGAGAGCTAAAGGTCCTCACGCGTTAGTCTAGTGGCTAGCGCCAAAGGTAGAATTCTTGCGAGAATTCAGGGTTCGATTCCCGTGAGGACAAAGTCGGTGTTGACCCAGCATTGTGATAGAAAGTCTGAAGTTACAGTTAGTAGCGCCCTAGGTAGCGAAGGCTGAAACTAAATGGCGTGCTTACTAGACGCCCCCCTATTCAAATCAGCGTCTGGCAAGCTTCAAATCTAGCTGTTGCGCCATAGGGTTAGGGGCTGAGGAGAACTAAAAGTTCAGCTGAGATACCTGGTTTGTATATAAGAGATGTATATAACTAAGTTTAGTCAGAAGAAGAAGAAGCAGCACATGGTAATTCGGCGGAATTAAGGTGCAGCAACTAGCTACGGTGATGCTCAAAAAATAGAACCAGGTGCAAAATGAAGAAAGCCGCTTTAAATAAATATCACGTACAGAAGAAGCAGTAAACTATAGAAACAAGCAAACTGTAGAAACAAACTCAACAGCAAAAAAGTGGGTTTACACGGAGTAGTGAAACGGGCCGAGACCCATCGACCAGCTGGTCGTGATCATGAGTCGCGTAAACCATCAGAAATGGGATTGGAAGTCGTGCCCGCCCTGGAAAAGGCGGGGTTAAAATCTCCAACTGGTTGGAGTGAGCACGACAGCTTTAGTCGTATTCTTGCTGATAGCATTCTTGGGTATCCTGAATAGATATTGTAGACTGGGAAAATAAATCAACTGTAGCTAAGAATCTTAAGGTAACATGAAGTTTCGCTTCTTCTGGAATCGCTCTTCTCATATTGGTGTCCTTTTCCTGGATCGTTGGTTTCACTTTATTGACCAAAATCAAAAACAGATTTGGTTCCATCCTAAAGAAATTTCTGTAGCTGTTTGGATGTTCCAAAGGATAACTCCCTGCAAATATTATTGGTGGCACCGAGTACATAACGCCTCTTCATCCAGTCCCGAACCCACACACGCCTCTTTTTGCTTTTAATCCAGATTTTCAAATGATTTCTCAATTCATGTATTCATATTTCACAAACAACTTTCACAGCTTCATGTTCAGCCATGATTGAACAACAAGTGAGAAACGTACGACCGTCGAGTGCACCGTGCGAACTGCAAAATGTCGTGAGTTCTTCATTTGAATAAGCAAATCGTATACGCATGCTCAGACCAAGGAGAAGTTCTCTCGCTCGCTACACTGCTCCGTGTGAATAGGGCTCCTTGGGAGGACGGAAGTAGAGGGAGACGGATGAGTTAGAAAAGATGATGTAAATATTTCTGGAAATAATCAGGAAAGAGGCATAATAAGGAAGTGAGTGAGTGACAGGGCAGAAAGAAAAGAGTTGATGGAAAGAATTAGTAAACAGTGAAGTTAGCAAGAAAGGATGTATTAGCAATAACCGGATATAGCATGGCGCTCATGTAAGAGAAACAAACCCTGCCGACAGACATACAATTAAACAGATGTTACATAATCAACAAGCTAGTTTGTATTTGTTCAGTTTATTTGTGAGTTTGCAAATTTAAGAAAAATTAAACAGTATGAATAATTAAACAAGTTTAAACACAAAAGAAATGTGCGATTCAGAAATTTTGTAAACAAGCTTAAATGAGCACTGAATTTATGCAAGACAAAAATAGTAACGATACCAGGAATCAAGAACAACCTTCATAAAAAATGGAATAAGGTGATATTAATATGGCTGACTACAGTAACAGCCTGCCACAAAAACTATGATACATACATAGTTCGGCTCCGTATAGTTCTGCCATAAATAGAATGCTAATTATTATATAGTAGTATAAAACTGTTTATTATACGAACAAACCGAGATATGATTGTTGCAGTTAGTTACAAGCAAGGTTGGAAGTTAGAGATTCCAACATAATAACATTATAATTATATATGTCAAGTGACATAGTACACTCTGAGCTCCATTGTTAACTATAATCCTAGTAACAAACAACCGTAATACCTTTAGTGACCTAATCCACTCAGTATATATATATTGTATGTTTATTTAACCTCACATAGTTTGATATTCATTTTACTTTAATATTATTGTATAATACTATTTATATAGAACTGAAAACCAACCATAATATGTATTTACATATTTAAAATTTAATCGATGATGCAATATGTAAATGTAACCATATAAATTATTTTATTTATGATAATAACATAAAATCTGGTATAAGCATTCTCTTTACTATGAATTAATCCACTTTAATGGACTAATTTTCTCATTATACTTGCCATAAAAAAAAAAATATGATAGGTAATTAAAAAATATGAGATCTACAACTAAGAATATACTATTGCGGGAATGCTGCTCTCTGACTCCTTGTATAGCTACTGTTTAATTTTAATATAACGGACAGGTCCCCCGGGGCACCGCCAAAAACAGGTTTTTTCGGAAAATGTTTCAAATAAAAGTTATAGTTTGCAATAAGTTAGAGTTTTCGAGAAAACTAAAAAAAAAAAAAAAAAAAACTGTATAAAGTAGCACTTCCTATTCACTTCCGTTTCTGTTGAATTTTTGCGATTCATTTGTTTTCTACAAATTCCCTGTTTCTTCTGTAATTTATTTAAACCTGCTTCCTTTATTTTACAGCTGATTCTGTATATTGAGCATCACCACCGCTGCTAGTTGCTTCACCTTAATTCCGCTTCTTCTTCTTGTAACTAAACTCAGCTATACAAATCTCTTAACACATAAACCACTGGTATTATACACATCTCTCAGAAGAACATTTATTATTTCTTTCCTAATAATAATACTATTATTTATTATTTATCATTTATTTTGTATTTACTATCCACATCCATTACAACCACCTCTATCGTCCCAACTTCCAGGTACGCTTACATGTACAAGCCCAAATCAAATTAGGCAAAATTTTGATGAATCTGACCGGTTCACTAAATGTGGGTTCACACGGAGTAGTGAAGCGAGCGAGAACACTTCTCCATGGTCTGAGCATGCGTATACGACGTATTATTATTATTATTATTCACAAAAGGGGAGGGAAGTAAACCCTACGCTATCCAAAGCCCCCTCGGGCCCATATAGCTACCCCTAAAGAATACCTACCACTGGGACTAGAACAAAAAATCCAGGCCCAGGGTTTAACCATCTAAGTTTCACCACAGACCGAACAAATCGGACCAAAACCTTAAAAGGACACAGCTTAAGATCCTCTACCGATATACTACTCCGGCCGAAGGTCCTAAACCTAATCTCCTCACAACCCATACAATTTGTCATCAGATGCATGGGTGTTTCCTCCTCAGTCTCACAAACTCTACAAAAGGGGTCAGGCACGAATCCCACTATATAGAGATGTCTCCTTAAACCACAATGCCCAGTGAGGAATCCAACCAGATGTCTGAGGGAGGTCCGTGAAAGACATCGACGCCACTACTCAAAGCTCCGTCTGGGCCCCCAATGAGCATTTTAGACTGCCGACAACCCACTGCACTCATCCATAAGGATGAGTGCTGTGAGGTCATCCACGTCTGAAAGCCCGACAAACATGTGCCAGAAGACACACCAACAGCAGGCTCTGGACCAATGAAAGGGAGAGAGGCACCTAATTTGACAAACCTATCCACCTAGGTGGATATACGACTTGCTTATTCAAATGAAGAAGTCACGACCTTTTACAGTTCACACGGTGCTCTCGACGGTCGTATGTTTCTCGCTCGTTGTCAATTATGGCTGAACGTGAAGCAGTGAAACTTTTTCTGTGAAATATTAATACATTAGTTAAGAAATCATTTGAAAATCTGGAATAAAAGAACAAAGAGGCATGTGTGGGTTCAGGACTTGATGAAGAGGCGTTATGTACTCGGTGTCACCAATAATATTTGCAGGGAGTTATCCTTGGAACATCCAAATAGCTACAGAAATTTCTTTAGGATGGAACCAAAACTGTTTTTGATTTTGGTCAATAAAGTGAAACCATCGATTCTGGAAATGGACACCAATATTAGAAGAGCAATTCCGGCAGAAGCGAAATTTCATGTCACCTTAAGATTCTTAGCTACCGGTGATTCATTTTCCAGTCTACAATATCTATTCAGGCTACCTAAGAATACTATCAGCAAGAATACGACTGAAGCGGTCGTGCTCATTCCAACTAGTTGGAGGTTTCAAGCCCAGCCTTTTCGCGGGCGGTTCACTACTCCGTGTGATCCCATCTTTATGCTTTGAGTTTGTTTCTACAGATTGCTTGTTTCTACAGTTTACTGCTTATTCTGTACGTGATATTTATTTAATGCTGCTTCCTTCATTTTGCACCTGGTTGTATTCACCAGCCACTAGACTAACGCGTGAGGACCTTTAGCTCTCCTCAGATTCTATTATCTATACATCTCCACCTCACTAGATAATTCAGAACATTTATTATTTCCTCCTTTGTTTATTATTATTTATTATTTATCATTTATTTTGTATTTGCTACCCGGCATCCATTATTTTCGCGTCTACTACATCCACCTCTATCATCACAACTATCACCTATATCACCACGAGCGTACAACATCTATGATTTTATCCATCATAGCATGTTTCATTTTGATGAAGCACAAATCAAAAGAAACAAAATTTTGATGAATGTGACCGGTTTCGGATTTTCCTCAGAATTATCAGAGTAAGGTTTGCAATGAATTCGTGTGAATAGATGATTCAAACTATATGTTTATATCACAAACAACACTGGTTGATTGTTTGTGGGTAGGTTAATAAGGGTTATAAGAAGTATGTGTATCACAGAAAAAAATGAGTACAAATTATGGTAAAATTTTAACTATTAGTATATAATAAATAATGTCTATTGAAAGGCAATTTAAAATTAAGTCTTTTAGTAAAGGTGTGAGTTTCATCAATTCTTCTATAATTTCTATTTCCTTTTAACAACATCCCTGGTTCGATTCCCGTGAGTGCAAAGATGGTGTTGACCCAGCATCGTGATAAAAAGTGGGAAGCTACAGTTAGGAGCACCCTAGGTAGCGAAGGCCGGAACTAAACGGCGTGGGAACTCGGAGTGCTTACCACACGCCCCCGTAGTCAATGAGCGGTCTGGCAAGTCTCGGACCTACATGGGCTGTTGCGCCATAATGTAGGGGTCCACTCTCCACTCTCAATATCTACGAGTCGCCATTACGTTGAACTTACCCAACAGACTTAAAAGGCAGGAACCTAAGATACGAACACGACCAACAAACCTTTCTGCTCATACGGTATAGAAGTATGGGGTACAACTCGGCGTTCCAATAGCCAGCGCATCCAGTCATTTCAGTCCAAAGCACCATAGTCCACGTTCCTTTCGATGTTTCCAATCACATTCTCTAAACATATATTTAAGTGAACTAGCAAAGACACGATACACGGAATTTTATAAATCTTTATCTTCTCACACTAATTCCCTTGATCGTCTTCTTTCTTCCCGTACAATATCAGCTAAACCTTCTCGAACACTGATCTGCCTCAGTGATCTGCGATCTGTGAGTGAGTGATAGGTGTAGGTTCAGTCTATCCGGGAATGATACCATTGGATATTTTCTTCCCTCTTCTGCTTTTGTTTTGTTTTTGTCTTTCTCTCTGCACTGAAATGTCAGTATATTTATTTACAGTATATGTAAATAAATATTTTTTTTAAAAAAAAGTGTAAATATTCGAAATAGAACATTCTAAGATATATAAAAAAATATCAAAAAGAAATTTATTATAGAAACATTTTAAACTATGAATTAACGGTTGAATATGGAACTGAAAGTGAAAGTTAGGAAAGGGAAGGCGAACAAAAAAAACTAAGCAGCGTTGAAGAGAAAATGAAAGTGATGTATGGAGCATGTGTAATCCTTGGCCGAAGAATGAACGAGGCAAGGATGAGAGGATGTCGTCGCAGTTGACAAACTTTGTGCGCTATTGTGTACGCTGAGTGACCCGGAATATTGTCCCTTATATGCAAATCTACAAGAGGTTAGAGCACCATACAGACCCGGCATCTGTTTGTCGGTCGGTCGGTCAGTCGGTACCCCACCTTGCCCTTCGCTCTTCGCCTCACTCCTACTACCAACTACCTCTAAACTGTTTCACTAAAAGGATCTGAACAATTTTATAAAACATTTATTTTCTTTTTTTTTTACCACATAATAATAAATAAAACAAAAATTACCATGTGAAAGATTAATTTATAGAAATTATGTAAATCTTTTCGTATTAATTCGTTTATTTAGAGAAAATAAAGAAAGTAAAAATTTCAACAATTATAATAAATTTGTTTGTTGACGTTCATGTCAAAACAGTAAATATTCACAAAGAATGCTTTATTTTAGAAGATAATGAACGGTATATTTGCTTGAAAATAATCAGCTTATCCCATCAAGCTGATCTTTGAATATGTCAAAAACATATATTGGATATGTAAAGGCTTTCATTATATTGTAATTTCGCCGGAAGGCTATTATTATTAAATTACATTTTGACATTAATCGCTTAACTCTTTCAAAAATATTCATTATTATTCCTCAGTAGTTATGTTACCCATAATTGAGGATGTTATCACAGAATGGACGATCCTCTGTCATCTAGCCTTTTCACAGCAATGTTAGAATTTGTATTTTAAAAAATTAATTGAAACAATATGAGAGCATCAAGATTTATGAATCTAAGTTAACAAACTTAAAATTTGCTATGATATGGTCCTGATCGCCTCGTCCTCAAAATACTGACTGAAGCTGTCACCAAGAAATTCAGAAAGGTAGATCTGCATCTTAAAAAAAGTGGGAGTTTATACTAATTAAGTAGTTAAATAAATGGTGAAAATTTTGTCACTCCATTTCCAGGTTGAAATGCAAAAAACCAGGTCATTTTTTTAAAGATATAACGTTAGACAAATTCTGAGTAAAAAATTCTCAGTTATATAAACTTAATTTTTCCACAAGACACAATATTTTAACTGTGAAATATATTGTCAATAATTAGAGAACTATCAGCAAGATAAGTGTAAAAAAAAGCAAAGAAAAAAAAACTTGACGGAAATATGTAGCAACTATTGATATTTCTTTGGTTCAAAAATCTTTGCTGAATTCAACAAGACTTCCGTGATGTGATGTACATAAAAAAAAAAAAAAAAAATCAGATTAATAATGAGGAGAAATGTTAAATTGCATTTTGAATATAAAACAAATAGTTTTATTGAAATTTATAAAATTGTTAAGGCGTTTTAATTTCAACGTTTTTCACTGAATAGATCTTGGAATTGGAATCAAAATTAATCATAAATTGTTGATCTCCATTTCTCTGAAAAGGGGATTAGTAAAGCTAAATATTATTAGGAAATAAAATATGGGCGGAATATATCAACCCAGGAAATAAGTGCTAAATTATAATTTAATTAACCAGAACACAAAGAAAGATGGAAATTGTAATAAAGTAAATTTAGTAATCGAAACAAGGGATGGCGTTCTAGTTTTGGATTTCCAGCTGATTATTAGCTTATTACTGTTAGATTAGATTGTATGAAAAATCCAAGGGTGATACAATCATATCAGGGTAGACAATCACTATTTTTAATTGCGTAGAAGAAGGTTCAAATCACCTCTTGCTCTTAGAACTGGAAAAGATATACAAAAGAGAATGGGCATTTGCAAGATCCAAATTATTGATAGCTAAAATTTATTATGAAGAACGAAGTGAAGAAACGAGACTTAAAAGTTTGATGTTTGATAACTGTTTAATGACATAGCAATGTCAAAGCCTTCACAAAATATAACAAAAGGAAAGAATAATTTATAACAGTGGCCCCACAGCCGGCCGCTGCCTTTTCAATACAGAGGTATCAAAGACAAGCACCGATAAAGCCCTGTCTATTGAACAGAAGCTACCTGGTCTTTGAAAGTCGCCGATGGGCGTCCAAATCTGGCCACTGACCTGAATCACTGGTCGCCGACTTAACCAAGGTCGCACAAGGTCGCACGCTACTAGAGATGTCTTAGTGTGAGACTAATATAACAGTATGAGACTAATATAAACTTCGCCCACTGGAAGAGAGGATCATTATATCACAATCATTATATCGTCATCATTATATCAGTATCATTTTACAGCAGCAGTTATACTGAGTTCCGAGCGAGTCCCTATGCAAGGTTTATCTAATAATTATTTTCATAGTTGTGCATATTAGTTTATTCATTATAATAATTTTAAATTATTTGTTATTTAACTCTTAAAATTATTTATTTACTTTTATCAAATCATACTAATTGTAGTTACCATTAGGCTCATTCAAATTATTGTTAAAATATATTCTATTTTTATAAATTCAGTGTTAGTAATTCAAGCAATAACTCTCTAAACTAACTTCCGCCTAATAAATCCCTTTTCAAGACATCTAACTTCATACCTCAGGAATCACGACAATTGATTCCACTACAACTGATTAAAGAAAATCGTTGAAGCCGTTTCGAGAATACCGCACGAAAAACACTGAAAACAAAAATTCACTAATACACGTGAGTTTCCGAGTTGAGATGGCGTCAGGGCGGCACACAAATACATATAGACCTTTCGCTAAAAACAATTATTTATATAAAACTTAAGAAAAAAAAGCTTAACCATCAGAAATTAATCTCGCGCGTCTAAAATTTCCTAATTATTTAACTAATTTAAGTATCAAACAAGTCTAAATATAATTAAAAAATTTTAAAACTCTAAAAGTAAATTTTATTAATAATTAAGACAGGAAGAAAGGATGTAACAATGAACTCAACGAACAATATTTTCGCTCATTTTTTACTGTAATACATTTTTTCAAGTTATATAAAAAAAAACTTCAATAACGAAAAAGGAAATCGATGAGTCCAGACTAAAGACGTCCCTAATGAATTCCCTTTATTCCTACTAAAATATTATGTATTTACTATATTCCTCAATTTGGTGTACAATTTTTATAATGATAAAAGGAAAAATGGATTTTAAAGCATTATGTATTGTTATAAAGAATATATTATATCAGAGACATTTTCCGAAAATTATAAAAAAAAAAAACATATTGAGGTATACATGCGTGCGTGGATGCCGTATGTGAATGTTGTGAGAAAAGTGAAATATTAATTGGAATGCATAATTATAAAAAAAAAACTTAATAATGAAAACCGCTTAATTTTAAATTATGTTAGTTTAAATCGTTATTTAATTTAATTTAATTTAAATTTATTTCTACATATTTTATATTTTATTTTGATTAGTTAATTGTAAAGTAAATCTCTCTCCAACAACAGAGTTTAAAAATTAGACCCCCACATGTTGTTTCCATTTTAAGGAAAATTTGCCCCTTTAACAACCCAAACACATGTTCCTTTCCCACCCAGCTATCATCACCATAACCCTTGACCTAGTTTAAGAGTTTAGTTTTAAATACAATTAAAAAAACACCAGTCAGTGTGTAAACTGAATTTGCTCTGTGCAAGTCTGTGTTGTCACACTATCTGAAAAACGAATCCTGAAGATGGGCGAACGCCCGAAACCGGTCGGTGACCACAAAATGAAACAGGCTACCACGGAAAATATCTCTGATGCTTTCCAGCACTGCGGAACCAACCACCACGAGTATATTATATATTTCTGTTTTTGGTGAAGGATTTTGGCAGCTTAATGTCTTCTCTTCAGTCTTCTATACTTTTATACAACTTATGAAATTATATTTTGCCACAGAATTTCTATTAATTTTTTGTTTTGTTTGTTAAGGTGCATGTCTATATCTACCCGACTTTTTGAAGTGTTTCTTGAGTTAACTGTGCCATGTGTGTCTGTGTGCCATCTGTCTATAACATTATCCAGAACACTCGCGTACACTTCTTCAGCTATCAGTTCAACAATAATATGCCAGTTGTCCTGAATTAACACGTTAATGCGAGATTGAGGGAGGAAGTTGCAACTTCCAACCGGTTGTCCACTTCGTTGATTGTCACAGACTTACACGGGTCACCTTTAAACTGTTCTACCAATTCGTAAACGTTCGAACGGTTCAAACAATTATTCCCGTACACTTTCAACATTCTTACGTGGATTTCACTACCTTTGATACCCTCTGTAACTAAAAATCCAATAACTGAGCGTTGTTTTTCGAACGGACTCGCCATTGTTAGCTGAATAAATTTGAGGTTATGCTTACCAAATACTCTTTGAACAGCTGATGAAAAACTGTACAAGGATGCCAACTTGACGCACTGAAACTATTGTATTGATTAAACAAATCGTTTTTGAGCTACAGCGATTTGTCTCATTATTTATTGAATGACCTTCGTATTAAATTTGTTCGGTTTTTTTTTTTTTTTTTTTTTTTTTTTTTAAAGGCGTCAATCACTTGGATCATGCTCGCCTTTAGACTATGTGGGGTGTTCGGTTATATTAGTTTGTATAAGTCAGTTCTTTTAAGAAAGCCAAGTACTTTGTCTATGTAGTCAGAGTGGTCGTGTAGTAGTTCAGTAATGTTATCTGGTAGTCTGTATGAGGTTCTAAGTGTGTCGTAAGCGTAACAATCAACAAAAATGTGCTTGATCGTGAGGGTGACCCCACAGCATTGGCAAGTTGGAGGGGGTCCACGTGTCATCAGGTATCCGTGAGTCAGTCTAGTGTGTCCGATTCGGAGGCGGGTCAATACTACCTCTTCTCGACGGTTAGGTCGAAAAGAGGAGCTCCACACGGTCACATCACTCTTTATTTCCCTTAGTTTATTATCAGAGATGGCATACCATCTCTGCCTCCATTTCTCTTTTACTTTTCTTTTGACAAGAGCGATGTAATCCTGCGCAGGGACTTCTCTATACGGTGTGCCTTCTGTACCTGCATTTCTGGCTGCAATGTCGGCCTTCTCATTACCGGCAATGCCACAGTGCCCTGGTATCCAAGTGAATCGAACCGTAATCTTATTGCGGGATAATGATTTAAGCGTGAGCAGAGTATTCTGTATAAGCGCGTCATTGGTGAAGATATTCCTTAGACTCAGTAGTGCGGATAGCGAGTCCGTACATATAATTAAAGTGTTTGCAGTAGGTGTTATGATATTCAATCCCTTATATATGGCAACCATTTCTGCGGTGTGATTGCTACAGATTGAGGAAAGAGAAAACATGTATTGCCGGTTATCACAGACCACTGCCGCTCCCACACCTGAACCGCACTTAGAGCCGTCAGTGTAAATAAAATTAGCATTATTGAATTTGCTTTGGTAGCTGAGAAATTCATTCTTATAAATATATGGAGGGGTACGGTTTTTGAGGAATTTCGTTAAGGATAAACAGATTTTAGCGTTTGTGAGAGACCAAGGGCAAACTGGGGATATGTTGGTGATGGAGATATTTTGAGGGTCAATTTCTTCCTCGAGCAGAAGCATTGATACGCGCTTTGGAAATGAGTATCTTCTTATTGTATTGGTATTGGAATGAGGTATGGATTGTAGGAATAATTCTTTTAGTGGGTGATTGGGGGAGGACAGAATTTTGATATAATAAGTGAGATCTAATTGTTTCCTGCGAAGGTCTAACGGCAGCTCACCAGAATCCGCATATAAGCTATTAATTGGACTAGACCGAAACGCGCCCGTAGCTATTCTCAAAGCAGTATTGTAGACAGTGTTGATGATTTTGAGATTACTTTCTGATGCTGAGCCATAAGCACTGCTACCGTAGTCCAGTTTTGACCTAATTAATGTATGAAGTAATTTTAACATGCTTTTTCTGTCAGCTCCCCATGCGGTATTTGTGACGGCTCTAAGAAGATTGAGAGAACTCAAACAGGAGGCTTTAAGTTCTTTTAAGTGGCTGGTCCAAGTTAGATTTCGGTCGAAAGTTAGACCTAAGTACCGCGCTTTATCGGCGACTTTTATTTGTTTATTATATATTGTTAAGTTTATTGGCTCAGTAATCTTTCTTTTGCTGAATAATACTGCCGCAGTTTTGGAAGTAGAAACCTTGAATCCATGGTTAGTTAACCATTTTACAATTTTGTTTAGTGATAATTGCACTTTCTCCATAGCAAAGGCTATATCTTTACTTCTGCAGAATATAACCAGGTCGTCTGCGTACAATTGGCCGCGTACAGGCAGCTCAATCGAGTCCAGTGCTTTATTTATGCCTATGCAAAAAAGAAGTGCACTGAGGACGCATCCCTGTGGTACACCGTTCTGTTGTTCGTAAGTGTCAGATAGAGTGTTACCGTTTCTTACCCTAAACGTTCTATTAGTTAGAAAGTTATTAATGAAGTTAAGTACAGCACCTTCTATACCATAGGTTTTAAGAGTGTCGAGAATAAGGCGTTTCCAGGTTCCGTCAAAAGCATTTTCAATATCTAGAAATATAGTTATAACCTTTTCTTTATTTTCAAATGCATCCAGTATAGAAGATTCTAGAAAGACTAGATTGTCCCTAGCACTTCTGCCCTTTCTGAAGCCACTCTGCCATGGTGGGATCAGACCTCTGGATTCGAGGTACCAGTTTAATCTATTGGCTATCATTTTTTCGAGTAATTTGCACATGGAACAGGTGAGGGAGATAGGGCGGTAACTACTTGGTTTTTGTGGGGGTTTATTTTTTTTGTAAATTGGAATTACTATTGCTGTGTTCCAGAGCTGTGGATATAGACCAGATAGAAATATTCTATTTAGTATGTTCAGAATATTAGTTTTATTGTTTGGGGATAAATGTTTAATCATCCCAATACAAATTTGGTCAGGACCAGGAGATGTATCTTTACGTGTATTTAAGGCAATTTGAAACTCAGTATCAGTGAAGGGTAGATTTAAAGGATTTGAAGGGTCTGTAGTAACGACGAAAGGTTGAGATTCGATTTGGGTTTTAATTAATTGAAATTCATTGGAGTAATTACAGGTGGCGGATACATTAAAGAAGTGTTGTCCTAATTTATCAGCTATTTCTTTTGGATCAGTGATGTAGGTGTTGTTTTCAGTGAGAGCAGTTGGGGTGTGAGAAGTTTTATACCCTTTTATTTTCCTGATTGCGTTCCAAAAGACATCGTTAGGTGCATTACAAGATATGTTGGAAAGAAAGTTTTGCCAAGATTGTTTTTTACTGTTTTTAATAACATAGCGAGCATGTATTTTGGCGGCTTTATATTGTTGTAGAGTTTGAGATGACGGTCTGTTCAAAAACTTTCTTAGTGCTTGTTTTCTCTTTTTAACAGCTTCTTCACATTTCGGTGTCCACCAAGGGACAGGAGGGGTGCGATAAGGACGAGGTGAGCTACGAGGTATAGTCGAGCTTGCGGCTTGTAACAGTTGTTGATTTAGGTCATCTATTAATAAATCTATATTTGGTTGATTTATATCTAGACCTGTTAGTTGCGCTAGCTCTTGATAGTGAGGCCAGTCAGCTTTCTTTATTTGCCATTGGCTAGCCCGGGCAGATACTGCGGTTCTATAAAGACTTTCTATTATGATGGGGAAATGGTCGCTACCGAGACTACATCAAAAGTGCGCCAGGATAATCCTGCCTGCAGTGAGGGGGTACAGATACTCAAATCTAAACAGGAGAATGTACCAGAGTTAATACAAATATGAGTCGGAGTATGATTGTTTAGTATGTTTAAATCATTCATATTAACGAAATGTTCAATTTCTTCTCCTCGGGTATCTGTGTGGTTCCCACCCCATAGAAAGTGGTGCGCATTGTAATCACCCAGTATGAGTACCGGAGGTGGTAATTGTTCATATAAGTGATTTAACTGTTCGGCAGAGATATCTCTACCAGGTGGCAAATAAATTGAACAGATGGTAATAGGGTGTAAGCTGGAAAGAATTCTGACAGCTACTACTTGTAGGTTACCTGTAATATTGACATCTATGAATGGGATATCATTCCTTATTAGGATACATACGCCTCCACATGCTATTTGCCCCTCTAGATAGTCTTTCCGTCTTATCTTATATCCTGACATTGCAAAATTATCAGTAGCTTTAAAATGGGTCTCCTGAATGCACACAATTGTACAATTTAGTTTATATAGTAAACGATTAAGGTCTGGTCGTCTACAATTAAGACCATTTACATTCCACTGACAGATGATCATTTTAGATTAGATTAATTTAGTATGTGAATGTATTGTTTATTATAAAGGCCATAAAGGAGAAACTTATATTCATAGGTACCTTCATTAATATCTGCATAGCAGCAATAGATATGGACGATTAGCAGTTTCAGAGCTGCACGATTAAGTTGCAGCATCTGTTTTTGTGTGTTTTTTAGGACGCGGGGGTTAGGTTTAAGGTTTAAACTTGGACTTATTTGGTTGGTCGAAGAGGGAGGGAGAGTGAGGGCTTCACTAAGCGATGAACATTGGGATATTGGTCTATCTCTTTTTAGGCTTATTTGTTGAGCTGATTTATTTGTAGCAATTTTAGCTACATTAATTTTTACATTTTGTGTGTTAGTTTTACTTTCCAATAAAGTCTTAACAGTGTTTACTTGAGGTTGAGCAGGAATACTGATGGTTAATGGAGTTTCTTTTGTTTCACTTGTTTTTACGATTGTTTCCAATGTGTTTTTCTATTGGCAAGAAGTTCAATTATATTAGTCAATTTATTTATTTGTTCGACCAAAATTTCGGTATTGTTTGTATTTGTTACGGGAACAGAGGTGGTGGGCATGGCAGAAGAGACTGAGAGTGTTGGAGTAGAGTTACTTGTGGAAGGGGGGTTCATAGCAACCTGGGAGTATGTGGCACTGGTTATCGCCGATTCTTGACGTCTCAGTGTGAGTTCAGCCTGTCTGTATGATACTTTTTCTTGTGATCGAATTTTCTCTAATTTCTTTTCACGGATGTATGTAGGACATTTACGATCATATGCTGGATGGGCATCAGAACAGTTGATACATTTGGGAGAGTTTTCACAGTTATTCGACTCGTGAGAATTCTCGCCACACTTCCCACAATTATTTATTTGACAGTATTTTCTTGTATGTCGATATCGATAGCAGGAAAAGCATAACAGAGGGTTGGGTTCATAAGGCCTGACCCTCACAGACATAAAATCTAAGTGCAGTCTTTCTGGTATCGTCGGTTTTTCAAAAGTTAAAATGAGTAGAGGTGTAGGAACCTTACTTCCGTTTACAGTTCTCATTATTCTTCGTATCTTAGTGACACACTGATTTGCTAGTTCACTTTCCATTTCGGATTCACTACAGTTGATTAATTCGTTTACATATATCACCCCTCTTGAGAAATTTAGGGATTTATGTAAACTAAATGTTATAGCGATATTTTCATAGGTTTTAATATATTGTAAGTTGTAAAAGTCTTTTTCAGAGTTAACAGTTAGTAGTACTGTGCCATTTCTTAAAAATTTTATCGAAGTATTCGGGGCATAACCTTTCACAAATTTGCAAATTTTGAAAGGGCTGAAACTATTAAATGTGGTATTTGAATCATTTGGGGTCAAAGACATGACCACAAATTTTTGGCACCATTTTGATTTAAGTTTAAAAATATTTTGGGGAATATCAGGGGATTTTGGATCAGGAAACATTGCTGCTTCATCCATCTCTATTAATCTTAATTAAAAGATTAATAGAGATATTAATAAAATAAAAGGCAAAAGAAAATTAAAATAGAAAATAAAAAGAAAATTATAAAAAATATAGTAATAAAATAAAACTACTCCCTGTAAATACAGGTAGACAGATATGCTGTTTGTTGTAGTGAAGAGCAAGGTACGTTGCACAAAAACACGATGGTCACTGTACCTTAACTTTCACGAGACTGAATTTGTTCGGTTTTACTTTCGAAGAAGACCAAAACAATCTGTTTTAAAATACACAACTTTAAAAAAAAAAATCCGATGTAAAACACTCACTAATGCAATTTACATAATTACAATATTTCTAATTTTCTTCAAAGTTTATAATTATTATTATTATTATTATTATTATTATTATTATTATTATTATTTATTTAATGCTTTATAGAAAATACATTCTATAGCAAGAGAGTTGGCCTCTGCTAGACAATAAAAGCTACAATAGAAAAAAAGGATGAAATGAAAATACATCAAATAAGATTTAAGCCTTAAAATACAGAATAAAAATATAAATATTACAAAAACAAGAAGCAATATATTCTAGTAAAAATAATAATTAGCACTGGTACAAATTCCTTCATATCATTAAATTAATTAACTGAAAATTTAGATTCACTCTTAAAAAGAGATAGCGTTATAGCTACCAAAAATACAGTTAACAAACTTTGATCTCTCATCTAAAGCGCCCGCAAGGTAATAAAAAATACATTTCAGTTTTGATTTGTCCTCAATATTAAATAGAGGGAGGAGAGGGTCAGGGCCAGCCCTTAAATACTTGTGGAGCCATTTCTCCCTTAGTTTTCTATAATAAGAGCAGCTTAGAAGAAAATGTGCAATATCATCTTTTTGATTACTAAAACAAGTAAAACAGGTTCTATCAGGGTAAAAATGATGTCTTACACCATTATACAAAACAGTTGGATACTTATTGCTAATTACCCTGAATTGAACAATTACTCTAGTCATTACAAAATTACAATTAAAATTAATAAGCTCATTATTCTGCCCTAAAGTACATAATAATCTGTAATTTGGATTATATGTTGAGTTAATTATTATCATGTCTATATCTCTGCTAAAACAGTTATTAGAAAATTTTAAATTTAGCTCTTTTAAGGTACAACTATCCGCGTTCTGCAGCTGCCACACATCCTGAGCTCCAATGGAAAACAGTAAATCCCTCAGGAAACCAGCCCAATTAAAAGGAACATTAGAGTTAGGCAGAAGTTCTACAAGTCTGGTATAACACTTTCTCATCAGAGAAACATTATCCGCGGATAACAATTTTACCCAGAATTTCAAGGCTCTACTAAAGACTCTGACCTTAATGTGGAGGCATTTAGATTCAAGACGGACATAACTATCAGGGGTGTGAAGTGGCAGAGTCAGGAGCATCTTTAAAAATTTTAGTTGAACGCGTTCAACTTGAGTAAAATAGTTCAACGCCCAGATTTCTGAGGCGTATAAAAGCACGGCGGAGATCATACTATTATAAAGAAGCATTTTAGACTTCCAATTGTCAGATTTGTAGTATGATAAACGTTTAAAACTCTCGGTATTGCAACGGAGCTCTTAGATACAAAAAATTCGCATGCCAGTCTAAATTTCCCAGAGGAAGCAAAAGGTACACCTAGGTATGTAAAAATACTTCTAACTACTATTGGGACACCGTTATATGTAAAAGTAGAATGTTTCTTGATGCGGCCAGCCCTGTTAAATGGTACTATAACTGTTTTTGAGGTATTCACTACAAGCTCATTTCTTTCGCAGTACTTAGCTAATAACGAAAGTTTAAATGAGCATCACACCACGAATATGCCAAGATAGCCAGATCATCGGCATATAGTAACATTAACAGGTCAGTCGCGCTATCGATGCTGACACCAGTAGCCCCATTAAGGCGGAAAAAGTCCACAATATCACAAATAAAAAGTGAGAAAAGCAAAGGAGATAATTTTTCCCCCTGAAGGATTCCTCTGTTGACATTTATTTCCCTAGATTGAGTGGCTTGTTGGTCAATGAAAACTACAGCATTATCATAAATTTTTTTAATTAATCTTATAAATTTTGGGCTAATTCCTTGATCAAATAGCTTGAGCCAAAGAAGGTCGTGGGACACAGAGTCTAAGGCCTTCATAAAATCAACGAAGATGACCCAGACCTGACTGTTCTTCGACCTTAACTGGATGTTAATGGCAGAATTCAGAACAAAAACAGCATCGACGCAACTCTTTCCGGCTCTAAAGCCGAATTGTTCCACCGGTAACACCCCATTTGATTCAACCCAACTGTTAAGTCGACTGTTCACAATTATTGTAAAGATCTTTGTAATACAATTTACAAGGGCAATGCCCCTGTAGTTCTCGGGTAATTCAGGGTTCCCTTTTTTAAATAGTTTATAATTATTAAAAGACGTTTATTTGGCTTCAATGTTACATGAATGGGAGAATCTAAATTATATCGACTTTTGATCTTTTAGGTTTCCGCGGCCATTTTCATGAAAAACATTTGGGTTTCCGGTTTGAGACCGGGTCAGAGGTTTGCTAACAAAACCGACGTTTCGCCCATGTTGGAATGAGCCTCTTCAGGGTCGTTACACGTTGAAAGTTAATAAGGCACGCTTCCATAACGTAGCTATTCGATTAGAATGTTATTGTCGGTCTTCCCAAAAATTTATATATTTTTTTCATCCATATTGTTAATTTTTCCAACTAAATCATCATTTTTTTGCGTTAAAGCCCTAAAAAGGGCCCTGGTCTTCTTAGTAATTTTCCTCCACTCGATCCTTGTCCATTATCTTGGACCTACATCTTCTTACCCCGATCTCTCTCAAGACATCATCCACCTCTTTCAACCAAATTCTTCTTGGCCTATCCACCTTTCTTCTTCCTTCGGACTTATTCCTGTACACCTTGCTTAAGATAGAATTCGTAATTATTCACTCTGTATGTCCCAGCCAGTCAAGCCTTTTTGCCTTACTTTCCGCGACTAGAGATCTGGTCGCGCAAATAACTCACATTTAGTTTCTGATTATTTCTTATCTTCCATATCGTATACTCCAGTTTAAGACCGAATATACTTCATAGATTTTTCCTCTCCCAAAAAAACACGCAGTCACTTCGGTTAATTAACCAATTTTCACTCGCATGTAATATCATGGGTCTTATAAATTCGGAGCTTATGGTTTAACGAAATGGCCTTAGAATTCATCATCCGCTTCACTGCGAAGAAACATCCTGGAACCAGCACCTAAACTTCACTTATTATATCTCTCTCTCTGCCTTGGAAATATGGTGTCCAAATATTTAATCGTGTTTACATTTTCGAATTTTCTGAAGTTTAAACTTACATATTTAGACAGAGAAAACATAAGGATTCTGCTTTTCTTTCTAGTTGTTTCTAGTCTTATCTTTCACAGCACACTTCTAAAATTATGAGGGTGACAAGTCCAGGATACGGAAGATACTCTGGATTGATTAAAGATCGTGATATTATATTATAGTTTTATAATACTATTGTTTACAACTAGTCACTCGTTTCTATACTAATAATAATACTTTACTATCACACAGTGAAATAGACAGACAACGTGAATTGTTTATATTTAATATAAGTTCTCTCCCACAGTAATCACTATTTTGTATGTATTAATAATAATTTCTCCATAAAACTACAAAATATATATATATATATGAAAATGAAGACACAAAACAAAGTTCACGGGTCATTACATCTAACTGCTATATCCAAAACTATTTCTACCCACCTTATCCGGTGCTCACATGTTCCTTTAATGTTTGCTGTTACAAGAATATATTTGCATTTTGGTGTAAAGCCAACAACTAATACTGCAATGAATCAAATGATATTCAACATAAATTTACATTAAGTTTCCTGTCATACTCAATATTTAGATTTAATGTTCTAGCATAAAAACTATATTAACCTATAAATCAATATATATTTGCCATTACTTTAATTGATTATTAATAATTGATAAAAGGTTTAGAAAATTGTTGATTTCCTTTTCTTTTTTATTAAAATCCTATTACTTTATAATAATATTATTTCTGAAACTAATTGCATTATACAAAATTTAACCTAATTTAAATAACACCATCGCATTAATAATCAAATCTATCATTATCTAATAATCAAATCTAATCTGACAATAATAATCTAATAATGAGCTGGAAATCCAAGATTAGAACGCCATCCCTTGTTTCGATTACTAAATCCATTTTATTACAATTTCCAACTTCCTTTGTGTTCTGGTTAATTAAATTATAATTTAGCACTTATTTCCTGGGTTGATATATTCCGCCCATATTTTATTTCCTAATAATGTTTAGCTTACTAATCCCTTTTTCAGAGAAATTGGAGATCAACATTTTATGATTAATTTTGATTCCAATTCCAAGATCTATTCAGTGAAAAACGTTAAACTTAAAACGCCTTAACAATTTTATAAATTTCGATAAAACTATTTTCTTATATTCAAAATACAATTTAACATTTCTCCTCATTATTAAGTTGATTATTTTTTTGTATGCATATCACATCATTGAAGTCTTGAATTCAGCAAAGATTTCTGAACCAAAGAAACGTCAATAGTTGCTACATATTTCCGTCAAGTTTTTTTTCTTTCTTTCTTTTTTTTTCCACTTATCTTGCTGATATTTCTCTAATTATTAACAATATATTTCACGGTTAATATTGTGTCTTGAAGAAAAATGAAGTTTATATAAGAATCTTTAAAAAAATGACCTGGTTTTTTTGCATTTCAACGTGGAAATGGAGTGAGAAAATTTTCACCATGTATTTAACTACTTAAGTAGTATAAACTCCCACATTTTTTAATATAAATAAGTATGAAAAAATATAAATAAGCATGATAATTCATAAAGTACATTTTTATTTAGTATTATTTATTTTAATACCCTTTCTATCTATCTCAAGTTCATAATTTTCTACCAAACTGCTTATTATACCCAATTTACCTACATATTTTCTTATATTAATCTTGCAGGTATTTTAATATTTATTTATAGTTTACTCGCATATAATTTTATATATTCCTTAATCTTTTTTTTTTAAAAAAAACTTTATATATTCTTATTTATGTATAGTCTGGAAATTTTATATTGTCCACCCTCGTGTTTAAAAATAATTTGACAAGATACATAGTATTGTACATATACACTACTTAATACCTTTAATGAAAGACTTAATTTTAATGTTGTAAATTGGATGTTGAGGTTCGGTCATACAAAAGAACTCTTTTTAAATTTCTACCGACGTCGGCAAATTTATTGCCTTCTTCAGGGTATGTACAAAGGTTTTAATACAAATCAATAAAAAATAGAAACAACATAAAATATGAACTTAAAATAAATATTTTCAGAATAAACATATTTTAAAATAAACTATATAAATATAAACTAAATAAAGAGTATGATATATATAGCACATTTAAATTATTTTAAACTATTGTTGTAGAACAGATCAACATTAAACTAAATCACCAGTATTATATAATCTAAATCACAACTATTGAAAAACATGTGGCATATATAAGAGTAAAGTATGGAAATAACTTAGGAAATGTACTTACAAAAATTTTCAGTTAGAATTCCAGTAGTAATTAATCTAGTTTAACCTGTGACATACCATCACCAAGTGTTACGGACATTGGATGGGTCAAGGTTTATAAAGGGCTAGGAGAGCGGATGGGAAAACCGTGTCTTAGTCTGTATGTTGTTTAGGAAATTCCAGGAGATTGTTATAACTGAGGGATAGGTTTTTTGGTGTCTGTTCTAAAATTGATAGATATTTTAATTTTTTTTAATATGAATCATTTCCAATATATTTCTTTTTTTATTATTATTGTTGATGGAGAGAATTTTAGTGATTTCCATGTCAAATTCATGATTGTAATGCATGCAGTGTTTCGTTAGTGCTGTAGTCATGTCAGTCGGTTTTTTTTTAGTTTTACAGTCGTATTTATGTTGTTACAGTCTATTTTTTAAATATTGAGATGTTTGTCCTATGTATGTAGCTGGGCATTGTAAACAATTTATTTTATAAATTATATCTGATAATAAAGTTGTGGGTGTGGGGTCTTTTAGTTTAGAAAAGAGTTTTTTTTTAGAGGATTGGAGTTTTTGTGAGCAATGGAAAGATTATATTTCTTGAAAATTTTAACAATTTTTTGACCTTCTATGTATGGGATGGAGATATAGGATATTGGAAGTTGCTATGATGGCGTAGAGGGAGTCAGGTTGATGATATTATCTGTGGATCGTAGATATAATATTTTTTGTACTGTATGGAGAGGATAGCCATTTTTTTTAAATATCTTAGATAATTTTAACTTGTTCTTATCATGGAAATGGGGATGCCTAAGATGAAGTACACGTTTGGTAAAGGATTTAACGAAGTTGATTTTCTGGTTATATGGATGATTGGAAAGGAAATGGAGGAATCTGTCAGAACGTATGTATTTCATTAACCAATTGGTAATAAGAGGACCATTTTCTTCACGGATAATCGTCATGTCTAAAAAATTAATTTTATTATCTATTTCTACGTCGTGTGTAAATTGTAAACGGGGATGGTATGTATTAAAAGTATTCAGGATGGTATGGATATGTTCTTTAGGTTAAACAGTCATCAACATTTTTGGAGAAAAAAGGAATTGTAAAGGATAGTTTTTTAATAGAATTTTAAATTAATTCAGACATGATGATATCCGCAAGATTAGGTCCTAGGCTACTTCCCTTAATTTTAATTAGTTTTCTAAACTCGATATTTATTATAAACTAGTATTTCATTTCCAATTATAACTTATACTTATTGCTTTTTATTTATTATACACGTGCATTCATACTACTACGTGAACATGACATAGTTGAGAATTCGAAACTAGTCAGCAACAACAGAAATAAGCAGACGACAGATAAAATTTTAGACATAATTTGCAAGGGAATAAGCGTTTTGCCTCACCCTACCTTTAGCCCCGATGTTGTTACGATCTGATTAAGGTGTTTTCTGGCCCATAACTTATTTTATTAAAGGACAAGACTTTGAAAATTATTAAGCAATATAGTTAGAATACAAGGAGTTTTTCGCCTTAAATACAAAGGAGTAGTCATCAGAAATTAAATGCTAGCCAGAAAGGTGGAAAATGAAGTTTCCACCATAAGTACACTCATAAATTCAAAATTCACAAGGGATTGAGGTACAAGTGGTAGAATTACAAAAATTTAAAAATGAAATTCACTAGAAATTCAATAATGGGAAATATTTAATAAAAATATTATTTCCGCTGAGAAAATAATTAAAAACAATCAAATTATCTGATGGATAATTTGTATAATTATGAAACTGAAATTTTTACGTACTTGTAAATTTGTGGATTCTCGTTGAAAATATCCCACCGCTGCCACCAATGTAATGTTATGGTGTGATGATGTATATGTGGTAGCTGGTTGTGTAGCACGAGCGGATTTGTATGAAGGGCTTGTAAATATGTAGTTTAAAAGAGAAGAAGCGTTAGCAATAATAAAGAAGTCACACTGTTTTTCAAAAGATATATTCTCTAATAGAATTTAAGTTACTTTAGATTATCACAACAATATGCTTATAATTTAATTGGAATAAACTCTTAAAACTTGATACTGGCTCTGATGTTTTCAACTTGGTAGCTAGAACGAGTCTGTCCTAAAATATCTTTTCTCTTTGTTTCTTCAATTCCTCCCCTTTGAGGAGAAGGGGGTAATACAATGCCATAATTGTTCTTGTACCGTACCAGTAACTGGACTTGTATACCTGGCTAGCCCTTTTGCAAGAGTATGTTACATATTTTGATAATTTAGATTTATTTAAAAATTAATATTATTTCAAGTTTCTTGCATCCATCACACACGCCAAACGTTTTATTACTTCGCTGCCCCCCACCATGACTCTCTTAAATCACTTTGAAATGATTTAAAATAAACCTCTGTTTTAGGGTTATATTTATATTTCTATTTAGTAAAAGAAAATCAATGAAGACATTTTCATGAAAAACATAAGTAAGTTAATTACTATTCAAAAAAAATCGCTGAGATTCATCCACTTTTGCTGATACCTAAACTGAATATCTAATTTGATTTCCCCACTTACAAAAACATTCGCCAAAAAAAAAAAAAATTGTTTTTTTAATTAATAGTCAGGGAATGTCAAAACGATAATTTAATCGATAGTCAGGAATGTATTTGAATACTTTAATTTATCTACGCAAACAAAGTCATTATTTGCTTTGTTAAAAAAGTCCACCAATATAATAATTGTTAATAGAATAAAATAAATGTTTAAAATGTAGTTAACGCTTCAGATCTAATCTCTAGTCAAATTACCACCCCATTAAATCGTACAGTACACAGTTGGTTAAATAGAACAATGGACACTACTTTACTACTTCACTGTTAACAATTTATATCTTTTAAATAATGAATTCATTCTAAGTATACATAATAATACTGAATCCTGTTAGTCTCTTTATTTTTAATACCTTAAACAATTAATTCAGAAGAGGCTTTATATAAAAGTTAATGGACTTCATTAGTTTTTAACCAATGAACTTTTACAGTGAAGTGAAAATTACTTTGCATTAATATAAATTTTACTTTATATAAAGGGCTCATTTATTATATAAAAGTTTGTCACAGCTGTTCCATAATAACTCAACACTTTCTACCATTATGTCAATATGCCTAGGGATTGGTAATAAATTAGTAAACTAATTAAAAGAATCTAAGAGTTCAAAAAGATGAAAAAAAAAAAGAATTAGGAAAGGAAGAGAGTAAAAGAGAGATCAAGTGCTGATATTGGAATGATCTAATGGTCCATATTCCAGAGAAATATTTGCAAAATTTATTAAATAATCGCAAAATCTATTTTAAGTTTGTCACAAGATAGGCAATGCAAGTTTATTTCCAGTGTGATTTCGCCATTCTGTTTTCTCTAAATAAATTTAATATTTTCAACGGAAATCGATGTTGATCTGAATTCGTCACTGTTCGTCACAGTTCCCCTTCCATTATTAGTTCTATTCGATAGACAGCTAATTCGTCTATTTCAAAACATGTTTTTGTAAATCATCTTAAATTTATTGCATCTCTGAAATTTTTCGTGTATACTGTTTCTATTAAGATAGCAAGTTGGAGTGGGAGAGGAGTAGAGGTTGTGTGTCAAGTTGTGGGTGAACAGGGATGGACGCTGAAGATGGATCATCTTCTATAGTTTCGTTGGTTTGAGTGCTGTTGACATTTTTTTGTGATGAACATGTCTAGTCTGTTTAGAATTTTGTTCTTTGCTATATTTATACGGTTACTTCAAGATGAAAGTATGTGAAATCAAATACCGTGCTCTCTTGTATGAGGACTGAATTCGCGTTGGTACATGGGTAATACGTGATCCTCTATACTATATTTTGGATCCTCTATACCATATTTCAATTAAATATGAACCGTTTATAACAATATTATAAATGTAATGTATTGCAAAATATAAATTTTTGCAACCAAATATAAAATCAAAATTGATTTATTTACTCTTTCTCTTACTTCTTATAAGAGGAAATATTGTGATCTTGTCAAATCTTCAAAATCAAGTTTTCGCCGGAAATACAGGTTTTGATGTCCCTTGAGTCCGAAATAGTGATTTTTAGAAAATGGTCTGTGTGGATGTGTGGACAGCATAGCTCAACACTGAATCACTATGGGAATCTAAACTTAATAAAACCACGAAGACTTTTGGTCGTGCAAGAAGTCTTCCTGCACTATTTTAATTTTGAGAGCCACCTTCTCTTGGAGGGGAGGGTCTGAGCCGGGATTGGCTATCCCGGCACCTGTGCGAATGGTAGAATGATTGTTGTGTAAATAGTGCATACAATTTTAACTTCATCATCATTATCATCATTCGGCGGCACTACAACTCATTGCTGAGTCTTGGCCTCCTCAACCAGTTTCCGCGTTAGTTCTGTTCTGTTCGGCTGCTCTCCAGTTCGTGGTATCCAATACCGTCCTCGCATCAACAGCAACACTGTCCATCCAACGCAGCTTCGGCCTCCCCACTCTCCTCGCATCATGGAAGTGCTCGTTCATTACCTTTTTCGGAATGTCCCCATCCCTCATCCTAACCACATGTCCAGCCCACTGAAGCCTAGCTAACTTCATAAATTTGACCACATCTATTTCTTTAAACAGCTCCTGATCCGTTCGAGACCTCCACTCCTGTCCCACACGTACTGGGCCGAAAATTGGCCGCAGTATTTTCCTTTCGAAAACTAGGAGGCCCATCTTAGATGTGGTCCAGGTTTCGGAGCCGTATGTCAAGAATGGGCGGATCAGGGTCTTATACAATCACAGTTTCGTCTGCCTTGCTATCAGGTGATTTCCCATGTGCTTCCAAAGCCCAAAGAAGCATCTGTTAGCCGCTACAATCCTTCGCTTTATTTCGGCTGACACGTCATTATCTGCGTTTACAACTCGTTCACATTTTCAAATGTGTGGCAGCCAATTGTCACTTACTTGTGGTTGGTCTATTCCCGACATGTGACCATGTACCATTTTCGTTGATCCTTCTAGCTGGGCCTTTCAGAGCTAGAAACGCTTCCTCCACGGCTCTGAACGATTGTCCTATTATGTCTATATCGATGCAATTTTAACTTAGTTTTAAGAAAAATGGGTGCGAGGAATATCGAGCACATCATCCTATGTTATTTTAGGTGTGAAATGATTGTGGTTTAGAATGATTGTATTCATTGGAATGCCAGTATTTTTTGGTATGAAAGCTTGTATGGATGTATTTAATTGGTATGAATCGATAATCTAGTTGTAAGTTGAAAATGTGATAAAATATGTAGGATATGAAGATAGTATGAGGGATGTTAAGGGGACTAAGGCTAGATGGTCTGAATAGTTTTGGCTATATTTGATATTAATCAATTTGCCCAAAATATGGATAGAGAATAAATATATAATGCAGGGCAGAAATAACTTAGAAGCTAATGCAAAAAAAAAAAAACACGAAGAAAGCATAACCTTACCTCCCAACCTAAATTAAACCTTCTTACCTGTGACAAAAATTTCAAACACAAATGTTAGATCTTATATTTATAGTTCTTATATCAAATTTAATAAAATCCGTTTTTACGAAGCAAACCGCATAAAACTGAAAAAAAAAACTGCTCAGTAAAAAAAACACTTTCGAGCAACCGATTTTTTTTTCTTCAAACTCGGAATTTTGACAACATATTTAATTATTCTAATTAATATTATTTAGATCAAGAAATCGTATAATAGACTAAAAATAGCGCTTCAATGGAAAACATAATCCCACTCCTTCTAAAATCCCCTTAAATGAATTATCCCGGAGAATTGATTCAAATAAAATTTGTAGCAATCATATAATTGATATACTTAGTTTAAACAAATAGTTGAAGCCGTTTTGCGATAAAATCGCAAAAAAAAAAAAATTAATAATCCATACAGTAAAATGATACTTCTGGTTGTGGAATTTTAACAAATAACTTCCTATCAGAACCCATAGGAATACCCAAAAAGAATGTCAAAATTTGAATATCGCAAAGATAATGCAACCACAGCAGAGAGAAGAGAGGCTCTCTCTGGTTAACAGAGACTACTCACTGACTTAGGCAGGCGAGAATGGGAGAATCTGTATATATAAGCCAATTGGAATCTATCTAGAGATTATCTTTTAATACAACCATACAACTATACATTGCATCCTGTCATATCTCTACTCTCACCATTCATTCTATCAGTTTTCATTATAAAGTCCAGTGCAGTTAGTGTAAACTTAGCTATATTATATTAGTGTCAGCATATCTTGTTCATTTAATTAAACCTAATTTCTCTCCTCAACAACCCTATTATAGAACTTACTCCGATTTTTCATTTTTGAGCTATACTGTTCACATGCATAAAATACGGACATACACACACATACCATTTTCTAAAAAAAAAAAAAAAAAAAAAAAAAAACAATTTTTCAGCCTCAGAAGACCTCAAACCATGTATTTCCGGTGAAAACTCGATATCAAAAATGTGATACATTTCGCAATCCTTCCTATTTTGCTAGGAGTAAGAAAGAAATTAGATTGCAATCATAATAATATGCATTTCGTATTTTTTGTGTGCCAACTTTCTGGTTTTCATACGTTCTATATCCATTTTAACAAAAAATATGGTAGTAAAAAGCTAATTTCTACATTATACAAAAAGGCTGATGAGTTTTTGGATGCGATCTTAAAAAAAAAAAAAAATATAAATTAATTAATAACTATGTCCATTAAATTAGTTGTATATGAAGAAGAAATTTTACATAATGAGAAAAATTACCCGAGTAAGAGTAATTCTTCAATAGTAAAAGTGTTATTCAACAAAGTGATCCGAATCGGAAGTAACAATCCCAAGTTAAGTTAAATCTATTAGTCACATTAATCTATTAAATAATCATGCAAAATTTAGGCATATAATTTCTAAATAAAACTGGACATTAAGAAGTAAATCTCATACAAGGCTGTAATAATTATGATTTAAAAACAAGGAGTAATAAATCAAAAAAGCTACTTTTTTTTTATTTAAAAAAATAAAAAATAAAAAAGAAATGATGAGTTGTTTAAGTTTTCTCTTCAAAGTTTTAAAGTTACGTTTCTGTAAGAAAAAAAAAAATAAATAAAAGAAAAGTAACCATAAAGAAGAGAATGAGAATGTTTGTTAGAGTACACAGGTGGGTTTTGAAACTTTTGCAGACACTTTACCACCAGATTGATATATTGTTTAGATAAAAATTGTTTTTACAATATAACTTTTCTCCATTTTCTTTAGCTCTAACAGTTTATTTGTAAGAAAGAGTTTTTTTTTTCTATATCTGCGCTTTGGTTTGTTTTTTCATACGTATAAAAGATCGGAAGATCAATATTTCAAAGTAAATACATATAAGTGAAAAAAACTTACAATATTTCAAAAACTTGAAAGAATGGAAGGAAAAAAATGAAAAGTATCGATATGAGAGAAAACGTTATTTCCCTTATCCTAATGTATTGTTTGGACTGCCAATGTATTGTTCCATATACTCTGAGAAGTCTTCATTATTATGTATAATGAAATCAATGTGACAAACAAAAGTTGGACTCAATAGTACCATTAGTAGTCGCATTTGGGCGCTGTAATGGCAAGAGAGAGAACACAAGCCCGTCCGAGAGAAAACAGACTCTCTCTGGTACTCTCTGACTTAAGCAGGCTAGCATGGGGAGAACCTGTATATAAACCAGTGAGAGATCTAGATATCGATCTATCAGATTCAACCATATACATCGCATCGTGTCATAACTCTACTCTAACCCTTTATTCTATAAAATCATTACAAGTCCAGTGCAGTTAGTGTAGACTTATAGCCATATTATAACAGTGTCTTCATATCTCGTCTAATTAATCAAAACTAATTTCTCTGCCCGACCGAGAGAAAACAGACTCTCTCTGGTACTCTCTGACTTAAGCAGGCTAGAGTGGGGAGAACCTGTATATAAGCCAGTGAGAGATCTAGATATCGATCTATCAGATTCAACCATATACATCACATCGTGTCATATCTCTACTCCCACCTTTTATTCTATAAAAATCATTACATGTCCAGTGCAGTTTGTGTAAGCTTACAGCTATATTATAACAGTGTCTTCATATCTCGGTCTAATTAATCAATCCCAATTTCTCTCCTCATCAACTCCATTATAGGCGCCACTCGACTCTCTGCCAGCTAGCTAATCAATAAAACGGTGGTTAGAACTAGTAAGAGTCTAAAGTGCCAACACCATACATGTAACATCACCGCTCCTCATTCAATTATATCTCCTCATTAAATTACGTAACTATAATTTTTTTTTTTTTTTTTTTGACAAGCCACACTGAATGGGCGGTACCTGGGCTCAAGTGCATACTCGCCCATAAGGTGGCCCCTAACCTGGCAACTGCAGTTTACCTTGAAAAGTGGTGCTGCAGTTTCTATAATAATGATGTCACTTCCCTTGATTAGATTATTGTTTTGATGTCCCTTGAGTACGAAATAGTGGTTTTTAGAAAGTGGTCTGTGTGTATGTGTGGACAGCATAGCTCAACAATGAATCATTATTGGAAACTAAACTTGATAAAACCAGAAGTAAGAATAACCTTATCTACCATCCCAAAGCCTCCTTAACTGAACTTTCTAGAACAAAGATTTCAAACAGAAGTGTTAGGTCTTATATTTCATAGATCTTATATCAACTTTAATACAATCCGTCGGTGTTTTTATGAAGAAAATCTGTATTATACATAACAGCTTATAACTACCTAAAAGTAGACCTAAACAAGTGGTCTCCCAAGTACTCAACATTACTGGCGGGGGGGGGGATGATCCTAGCTTTGCGCAGAGGCATTATCGCAACCGATTATTGTGCGAATATTGCTAGTTGAAAACATTTACCAATAAATAGTCTTCATTTCAACACTATCTCCATTATCATCATCCTGCCATAATCATAAGAGCGAATATCATGAATCTTAAGGAGATAAGCCATTCACGTACCGGATCTTAGACTGGCTTAATCATTTACTAAATGGCCGCTAGCATTAATCCATTATGATTCCAAGGACCCAAAGTAGCAAACGGACTATTGTGATTTGAGAATTTGAGGATTTGAATTTGATTCTTA
The DNA here is from genome assembly GCA_011037195.1 of Triatoma infestans. NCBI lineage: Eukaryota > Metazoa > Arthropoda > Insecta > Hemiptera > Reduviidae > Triatoma > Triatoma infestans. The sequence goes on along the minus strand of JAAEAF010003347.1, from coordinate 88,393 downwards.
TTTGAGGAGTGCATGCGCTTCTGAATGATTATGAGAAGATGTATCTTTATATTTCCTATTAGAATCCTCACTTCTTAATTCAATCCTTAACCACTCATTCCTTGATGTTCCATAGAAACGTTAAAGATCATTAGTGATGGCGAGATAGTAGCTCAATTACTTCTTCACACATGCCATACATACCTAATATTGCTTTTAGATTAGTCCAACCATATTTGAGCTTCAGTGTCAAAGTTTCTACTAATATGTTGGGAGTTTTAAACCTTTCGAAACTGCAAAAAACCAAGTAACCTTCTTAATTTTTTTTCTTTTCGTGCGAAAATATGAAGGGAGACATGAATTATCTAGATTTGCCTCCGACCTACTGTCTCAGTTTGAACTTCACTGGACGTCTACTGTCAAAGTTTACGTACTTAAGAAAATATTACATTAAGTTCTCTGTACTTCCTCTGATCGTAATTGTTTCCTTTTTTTTAGCGCACGGAAAATTCCAATTCTTAGGAACAATATCTCCTGCAAGTTGGTTCAATTACAAGATGATCTACAAGACTTGTGACCTTGTTTATTGATTGAAAGGCTTGTAGAAGACAATTAGCTGAATTAGATTTGCAAAATACTAAAACTTTCTGCACCACTGCCTGGAAACATGATGGAACAGTTCCCAACATAAAGCGGTTTCGACTGGTGTAACAACAAGAGAGCAAACAGCAAAGAGAACAAGAGAATCTCAACCGCCCTCTCGGACTGGACTGGGAGAAGCTGTTTAAATATAGCGACGGACAGTCCATAAAACACAGTTAAACAGTTAGACACAGTTGAGAATTGAGTTCAATACATGCAATCGCTTCTGACCACTCTACCTTAAACATTTCTTTATTGTATAGTCTCTATTTATGAATATATTAGTTAACCAGTGTTTAAAAAAAAAAAAATATATATATATAATGGATGTGTAGGGTGGAGAGAATTTGTGTGGTTGATGAATTAAGAAGAAGACTTGGTTAATACTGGTTAACTAATATATTAATAAGTAGAGACAGACTGCCTGGACTTTCCAATAAAGAAATGTTTAAAGTAGAGTGGTCAGAAGCGATTGGATGTATTGAACTGAATTCTCAACTGTGTCTAACTGTTGAACTGTGTTTTATGGACTGTCCGTCGCTATAAACAAGAGGGCGAACAGCAAAGAGAACAAGAGAATCTCAACCGCTCTCTCGTTGTTACACTGGTATAAAAAAGCGTTTCAGTAGAGCCAAAGAATATTTGAATCAGATGGTAAAAATGGTTTTATTTTTCTGAGGAGCAATGGTGACGCCCAATCGTCTCTAAAATGCCTTTTAATGTAAGTTTCACTACGAAGAATTCACCAGTGCTGTTAATATCGATTATGTTACTTTTTGAGTAATTTATAAAAGTACCTTAGTACGTTTACAAGGTCAAAATTATGTTATCATTAACAAAATTCAATAAGCTTTTTTGACCACATTAATTTAAAATTATACGTACTTCAAACAGATCATGATTTCCCTGTCATTAGATGTCAACGACAATAGTAGGATTAATTAGCACTGAACGTAATTTCACTGGCCAAACATTAATTCCCATTTTAACAAGTATAATTTCACCTAGCCTTCCATTATACATAATGAATGAGAAAGGAATTAAATAACAACCTTAATTAAATTTTTTGTGTCCAACACGCCATACTTCCCTTTGAGCTAAAAGATTTTGTTACTAAATATCTAACGTTGTACTTTTATCTCTTTAGGAATTTAAAAAAATAAAATAAAACAATGTTGTTGCCAAATTACTTTTTAATTAATAAAGCAAAGTTTGCAATTAAACTTTAGTTAAAATTTACTCTATTTTTACCAGAATTAACATTTTTAATATGAAATAGAATATTTATTTACTTATTTTATTTTTAGTTACATTGTATTATTGATATTTAACAATGTAGCACTGAGGAAAGGAAATACGTAGCTCAGTGATAGCGCGATGGATCCCACGCGGAGGCCCCGGTATCGTGTCGAGCAGTGTTGCTTTTAGATTTTGTTCTAGAAGTCTCTACAGCTCATTATCTGGGAATCGACAGTGTTGTCTATAACGAAAGAATACTATCCGGGAGATGGTAGAAGGCTCCGAGCGGGGCCAAAAAAAAAAAAAACAACTTGGTGTAAGACACACACACAACTTTCTCTTACTCCTGTTCTCCAAATTATAATTGACAAATGTTATAGTTTGTGTAACACACTATATCGAAATTCGTCGAAAACTGAAAAAAACTGTTCAGTAAAAGCGCACTTCCGGCTTACTAATTTTCTTAAAACTTGGAATTTTGGCCATCTGTTTATTTTTAATTTAATTCTGTTTAAATGATAGAATTGTATAATTAACTATGATACCACTTTAGAGGAAGCTGTAACCCCCCTACCCTAAAAGTGCCCTTAAATGAATTTGACCAGAGAAATGTTATAAATAAAAGATGTAGATCTTTGCATGTTTAGTTAATATACGAAGTTTCAAGAAAATTGTCGGAGCCATTTTTCAAAAAATCGCTAAAAAGTGGAAAAAATCATTTAGTAAAGCGTTAAAACAAAAGCACTTCCGGTTATTCGATTTCTTTCAAACACGGAATTCCAACCACATATTTAATTCAATTAAACATTATTTAGACGACAGAATTCTCTAATAAACTGAAATAGCACTTTACATGAAAGCCTAACCCCCCTCCCCCAGAAGTGCTCTTAAATGAATTTTCCCAATAAAAGAAATGTTTCAAATAAAAGTTGTAGCTCTTTGTATGTGTAGTTGATACGCCAAGTTTAAAGAAAATCGTTGGAGCATTTTTGAGAAAATCGCAAAAACGTAAAAAACCAACTAGTAAAGTGGTACTTCCGATTGAGGAATTTTGACAAATAACGTACCGTCAGATCCCATTGTGATACCTAAACGTAACATCAAGTTTCAACTTTCTACGGTTTTTCGTTTTTGAGCTATGCTTTTCACATACATACATACATACATACACACACACACACACACACACACACACACACACACCATTTGCTAAAAACCATTTTTTTGGACTCAGGGGATCTCAAAACGGATACTTCCAGTGAAAAATCGATATCGAAAATTTGACACTATTACAATACTTCCTCTTACTAGGAGTAAGAGAAAGTAAAAATTACAATCAGCAGATAAGTTGACTACGCAAATAAAACATGCATATATGTGAGGAGCGATAAACAGTATTAAGCCCTAAAAAAATTTAAAAAAGAAAATTTAGTGGGTTTTCTAATGATTCAACAAGTCCCGCGAGCATTGAAGCTTTAGTCAGCGAGAAGGACAGTCTGAAATGTAAAAAGTGGTCTATTGTATGACGAGAGGACTAGAGTGAAAAGTTAAGAGATTTTCGTTTCTATAATTCGTCGATGTGGTTCGTTTCTTTGATGAAGAATTTTGGATTTGTAGAGACCCTATTCATTTTGCAATTCTTTCGCTTGGTCGAGTAAGCAAGTTCAACACCATGTTCTTGCTCTCATTCACTTTAAATTTCCCAGTTTTCTCCAAGTTCCAGTTCATTTAAAGATGTTTAGGAATCCAGATCTGAATAAAGAAAAGTAATGTTACCTGCAAATATGGTAACGAATGAGTGAAGAGGCTGTAGAAGATATATTGCAGAGCCCTAGAATATTTCCTTTCGATATTTCGGATCACAACGAATGAAAGAGAATTCAGAGAACAGCTAAATCTGGAAGAATAATTTATTCGATAAGTTAGGATTTGAGGATGCAGAGATATTGGGTTTAATTTCATATGCCCTTCAACAAGCAGGCTCATCTGCATATCGTCGAAATTGTAAGATCATTAATCGCTCTGATAGCTGGCAATATCTTCCAGATAGCTCTCTTATTGCCAGGATTTCAGCAACAAAGAAGCGATAGAGATTTTACCCTGGCCAATTCGTTGTTCCCATTTAAATCCATAAAACAAAGTGGGATCTAAAGGGTGGATGTTTAACACATTTTATTCAATCGGCAAACAGTATATAGGAGCTGTCCATCACCTACAACAATCTGATACGACAAGCAGACATCGATCACCACATTCAAAACATGTCTTTTAACAATTCAACATCTCAAAACAATCAAACTTTTTTTTTGTCTGGTTTCTATTACATTACGAATTCTTTCTAGCTGAAAATTAAATATATCTTTTTCTCCCCTCGATATTCAAAACTGAAATTCACTGACTATACCTCCCTCTTTTATCCAATTCACAATTTATAAATTTTTCTCTTTTTTAAATATAAACTTTAATAATCTGTAGGCAGAGGTCGAAAAGCAATCATTACCAAAATAACGTTTCTAATATTCTGCGTTTGCAGGTTAGAATATAATAATCAATTCCGCCTTCTGATATAAGTAGTAGCCAAATGTTATTTATAGAATTATTTGCCGAAATAATGATTTATTTAATTAATGTTGTGTCCAGCTGTTATGAAGGCATTTTTATGATATATGAAATTTATCAATTTCATTAGTTAATAAGTAATAATTGAAGTAGTTAATAAGTTATTAAAAGGTAATTTTACCAATATTTACCAACAATGTCTGTGGCGAAGTTGGTCACACGATTCGCTTGGATAGTAAGTAATTAGGTGATTGAGTCGCCCAGTATGGATGTTGATTCCTTTATATATGTAAATGCCAAACGGTTATCTTTCCCAGTATAGATACAATTTCAATAATTATACAAATATATATAAAGTTGTTTAAGATAATTTATAAACATAAGTTTCATTAAGGATGTCATAAAACAAGCGAAAGATTTTTCTTAAACTCAGAAATAAGTAACAATGATTTAATTAAAAATATAGGTGTGTATAATGTAAAAAATATTCATTGCAAACATAAAAGAATTAAGTATATCTTAAGTAGCTAAGTTTTTATCTAAAATTCTCTTTTAATCTTATTTTGTATTAGGTTTTCTGTTCGTCCTTTTCCTAATATTGGAATAGCCCTGCTTACTCTTTTGTTTTGAATCTCAGTTAGAGTTATAGATCCTTTTCTGGTACTCTAATTTATTATGTACATATGTAAATATGTGTTGGACGTAAAATAAAGAATATTATTATTATTATTATTATGATAAAGATAAGTAATTAATAATTGTTGTTGTGGTTGGTTCCGCAGAGCTGGAAAGCATCAACGACATGTTCCATGATAGCCTGTTTCTTTTTGTGGTCATCGAACGGCGTTCGCCCATCATCAGTATGTTTTTTGTTAAACAGTGTAATAACATAGATTTGCACAGAGCAAATACAGTTGATACACTCTGTATCAACACTCTATTCACATTGATACATTACACACTCTGAGTGTATCAACTGCATTTGCTCTGTGCAAGCCTATGTTATTACACTGTTTAAAAAAAACATCCTGATGATGGGCGAACGCCCGAAACCGGTCGATGACCACAAAAAGAAGCAGGCTATTGAAATGTGATTGGTGATCACACCAGTGATGCAGTAGTGAGCGGTTTTGTAAAGGGCTTGTGTGTAAGTTTGAGAAAGAGAGAGAAGTATTAGAAATAAGTAAAAGATCACCATTGTTTGGAAATACGTAAATATATTATTCTCTGAGTGAATTTAAGTACTTTTATAATATCACAACTATTATGTTTATATATCAATTATTTATCTAGATTAAGTGCAAAACTCTTCATAGAGCGCAAGACAAGTGTTCTGGTTCAGTATCTAGTTCAGACTGTTCTTGTTTGAAAGCAGAATGCAGACTGTCCTGAAAGAATGCCTTCTCTTGTTGGTTCAAATCTTTTCAAATAATGCTGGTATGTCTGGAGGGAGTGTATTGTCTTATCCTAACTGTTACTTGTCCCATTGTCTCTTCAGTACCATTGACCTAAATTATAGTACTTGGCTGTTTCCCCTTCACTAAAATACACTGTTTGAACTAGCTAAAATTCACAAAATTATTTTACTAAAGTATTTTCAAAATTCTTATTTTCTTTCATTTCTTTCTTCCACTACACTATCACGGAAAATGTCTCTAATTTAATAATTGTAAATATCGTTCCCAATAATTTGACCATCCAACCGAGCTGATTTAACAAATCAAAATTTAAGAGTTATATGTGAGAAATCAATTATTGTAGAATTGTTTAAGTATGATTTAATTTTAGTAGACTTTGAACGTTTGACAAGATATCTTAATACTCTTGAGTAGTAAGGGTAATGCAAATAGGTCGGAAATCCTCCTTGCCATCCCTCACAAGTTCTTCTACACTAAGTGATTTGCATAAGCTAAAATTAATGAGGCTAATCCGTTTAATACCCGTTTAACAAAGACTTTCCCCAAAATATTTTTAAAACTAATTAATTTATTAAAATTTAAAATACTTCTTTTAGAATTTGTATTGTAAAGAATATGTTAATCTAACTAATGTTTCTGGACAAATCCTAATTAGTCTATTATTTATAACCAATACACATCAAACAATTGCAATTCTAATACCCTTGTTGAGGTTGCCTGAGTAGTAAGTGTTGTATGTGGACAATATAACTTAAAAATTGGAAGAAACCCAGAAATCAGAAAACTTGATGTTTCGTGTTTAAGTTCTACCAGAGGTCCCAACAATTTGGTCAAAAATCGGTCAACCGCTTTACAAAAATGTATTTTTCTAAGTTTGAGCTATTTCTTTGAGCTATTAAATTGTATTTTCTAAGTTTTTTTTTTTTTTTTTTGAAAGTGGCTCCAACGATTTTCTTATAGTTTTACAAATTTTACTTGAGTTTATTTCCGGATTAAATTTGAGTTTCCTAAGATTTTTGATTTTTAAGATATTTTGTGCACATAAACAAAACATATATTGAGCATTCGATATATTCGAGTATAAAACCTTTTTTTTTCGTACTGAAATGTGTTTGATGTGTTGTGATGTAATGTGCTGGTAGCTTGTGGCGTGAGCGGTTTAGTAAAATGGGCTTGTAAGTATATATGTTTAAGAGAGTATATAAGTGTAAGAGAGTACCAGAAATAAGAAAGTAGTCACCACTGTTAACAATAAATATATTCTATTGAAATAATAACTACAAGTTATTTGCAAGATATTATAAACTTATTAATATGCACTGGTGCTAAGAAGAGCGAAAAACAAGTGTTCTGCTTTGGTGTCTACAACAAACTGTGTTTGAAGGAATGTCTTCTAATTGTTCGTTCAATTCCTCCCCTGTACCCCAAGGGGGTAGGACAATGCTATGAAGGTTCATGAACTCTCCCAATAACTGGACTTCTTCTACCTGGCTCACCCTTTTGAATGTTACGATATTCTTGAAATAATATTTCTCAAATAAAATATGTTTCTGGCATCCATCACAGTACGCAGACGATCTTAAAATGTGTATTTCCGGTATATACGCAACTTCGGAATATTTTAACACTATTGCAATATTTAGCATCCTCTTATAGCAGTAACAGAAGATAAAGTCTTTAGAATAAGTGCTGAAAAATTGCTGAAATTCTTCAAGATAATAGTTTCGTTACTGAGACTCTCCGTAGTAATGAGGACGCAAATTGGTCACAAAGTCCCAGCTTGCCAGTCAAGCTTCATGCAAGAACCCTCTTTCACAAATAAGAATAGAAATAAACATCATGGACAAGAGGAATTTTAAAATTTTAAGCATTTAAATTTAAATAATTTTGGAACAAAAAAACGGTAATACATGATATTTTGTGGTATTTTATCCGTCGTAGCATACATATTTATTTTCTTGCTGACTGGTTTCGGATTTTCATCCATCGTCAGAGCAAGTTCACCAAGTTCGTGTAGAGAGTTCACTTCAACGTAATGTTTCTGTTACTTGTTACTCACACTTGTTGGTTGTATATAATTATGTGGGGAGGTTATCAGGTTATATTATTCTCTGAGTGAATTTAAGTACTTTTATAATATCACAACTATTATGTTATAAATCAATTATTTATTTAGATTAAGTGCAAAACTTTTATGTTTTAATTTATGACTGGCACTGATGCTAAGATAGCGCAAGACAAGTGTTCTGGTTCAGTATCTAGTTCAGACTGGTCTTGTTTGAAAGCAGAATGCAGACTGTCCTTAAAGAATGCCTTCTCTTGTTGGTTCAAATCTTTTCAAATAATGCTGGTATGTCTGAAGGGAGTGTATTGTCTTATCCTAACTGTTACTTGTCCCTTTGTCTCTTCAGTACCATTGACCTAAATAATATAACCTTATATATACCTTATACACAACCAACAAGTGTGAGTAACAAATAACAGAAACATTACGTTGAAGTGAACTCTCTACACGAACTTGGTGAATTTGCTCTGACGACGATGGATGAAAATCCGAAACCGGTCAGCAAGAAAATAAATATGCATGCTACGATGGATAAAATACCAGATGTTATCCAGCATTGCCGGATCCATCCACATATTCAATATAATATTTGCTATAATTATGTATACAATTTCTAAATTTATTATCTATTAGTACCTAATAATTTTTTTTTATTACAATATAGGCATCGTAAATAAAATAAAAATGGCCTCATAAATGATTTTTATTGTTGTTATTGTGTTGTTTTTATTCGGTAGGAATTGAACACATAAAATAATATTTAGTATACGTATAGGGTATACCTGGAATTGGCTGTATAGATCTGATTTAATGGGAATTGGATTATATCCAAGAGTTGTAGTTACTAGGAAGGGCCGGGAAGAGGATAACACCGAACAAACAAAACACACACACACACCATATATATATATGTATGTATACTGTAAAAGAGAAGGAATAGATGAGGAAAAGTAGGTGACAGACCAAGAGGTGAAGATGTATCCTTCGTACAAGTTATGGAAGTCGTTATATTGCCGTATTGTGTAGGTCTAATTGGATATTAGTGAACCAACAAGCAAATATTCAAGCAGTTATCTTAAGATAGAAAGCCTTTTTTCCAAAACTTTTTAGAGTGTTATTGTTATTTATTTGCATTATTAATCTTCCATTTCCGTGGCAAAAAAAAAGAAGAAAGAAATGATACTAATAATATTATCATGTCAGCTGCATAATCAGAAAATGTATAATTATTTCAGTCGGCAAAACAAAACAAAAACGTAGCCAGTAGTATGCTTTTCTTCTGTTTCTTGAACTTATTTAAGCATCAAACTATCAAAATTAAATTAAAATTTTAGAAAGCTTGCTGCATTGAACCTAGGGGTGGCTGGTCCAAAATTGAACATTCGCACGTAAACCCTCAGAAAAAATCCTTAGTTACATTCTTTAAACTATGTCTTCAGATAATTTGTGAAAACTTGTAGCTTGTTAAGATGGAATTACTTGTTTCATCAACTCACTTGACACAAAGCAGCCACTACTTGTACTAAATCTATGTGCGCCATCACACAGTGAAGTGGAAAAGCAGTAGGATAGAAGAGGTGTTGTTGCGGAGATGTAGTAAAGGAAAGAAATGGTTAGTCTATAAAAATACTTTAGGAATAGAGTTCGTGCATCAAATGCATGTATATGATGCCCGCAAGGGGTATCTGTTGCATGCAGTTACTTGGGGTAAAGCGACCCCACGGGTTACCACAGCTCAGTACTCCATGCACTTCGTCAGAACAGTACACAATACACTACATACTCTCTACACTTTACAGACAAGGACAAACGCAGTACACAAACTAGGGTCGCCGTCCCTAGTTAATTGGCCTAAATTAAGTGAGGAGGAAGGGATTAGTTCAGTGGTAGCACGCTGCACTTGCAATGCGTAGGTCCCGGGTTCAAATCCAGCACGCTGCCCTTAGATTTTCTCTTCCCAAGAGCCTCTACAACTCACTGTACGGTGATGAGCAGTGTTGTCTGTAGCTAGAGAACCCTGCTTAGAGGCCAGCAGTGCACTGAGAAGGCTCCGGGGGCCACAATAGATCTTTCAGGTCGTAGTGCGATAATCACCTACAGCAATCTACTTAAGTATGTATATGATATATGTATTTATTGTTTCGTTTCTAATATTATTCAGTTGATTTCGTTTCTATTTTGTTCTGTTACTTTCTGTTACTCCTAGTAATCGTGTCAAATTTTCAATATCAAGCTTTCTCCGGAAATATCCGTTTTGAGTCCCGTGAGTCCAAAGAAGTTGTTTTAGAATATGGTAAATATAAAGGAAAAAGATTGTGAGATTCGGTCTTTTTTTAAAAATAAGAAAATTTAAATTCTTGCCAACGTTTCGACAAATATATTGTCTTTTTCAAGGCATAAAAAAAAACTGTTAAATAATCTTCAAAACATAACAATTTTAAAAACTTATGTATAACTTTGGAAAATAAAAAGTTGAGAACAACACAACATCACAGAGAATAGAGAATCACTATTGTCCAAACGTTGACAAGAATTTAAATTTTCTTATTTTTAAAAAAAAGACCGAATCTCACAATCCTTTTCCTTCATATAAGAACGGTCGAGAAGAATCTTCCATAATGGTAAATATATATATGTATGTGAACAGCATATCTCGAGAACGAAAAATCGTAGAAAGTTCAAACTTGATATTCTGTTTAGATATCACCATGGGATCCGACAGTATGTTATCTGTCAAAATTCCTCAACCTCAAGTACCACTTTACTGAATGTTTTTTTGTTGCAATTTTCTCAAAAATGGCTCCAACGATTTTCTTTAAACTAGGCATATCAACTACACATACAAACAGCTATAACTTTTATTTGAAACATTTCTCGGATAAAGTCATATTTTCCTCTCTAAAGTGCTATCATATTATACAGTTGATTAGTAGTAAGCTCATTAGTAGGCAAACGAAATGCAGATAATGTCAATAACAATAAAAACTTGAAATTTGAAGAAATTTGAGTCTGCCTTAAATTTTTAATATGTCTACATTGCACATTGTAACAAATTGTGGGATAACGCGAGAAGGGGTGAAGAGACAAAGCTAAAAAAGTTCTATAAACTCTAAAAGACAAAGTTAACCCTGGTTCCTTTTGACGTAGTCTTCTACCTGTGTATACCCTTTTTGCCAGCGAATGTTAGATTATTCTTGATATTTTTCAAATAAAATATATTTCTGCCATCCATCGCACGGCAAACAATAAATGTACCAGGAAATCATTAGCAATTTCGATCACCATATTACGTCAGCAATTAAGGCTACATGAATACATGTTAATTTTGTTTAAAAATAGATACAACAAGGAAATATCTGTGGAATTAATCTATTTATGAAAACATCAAATAACAAGTGTTATGATTAAACGCTTGTTTATTAGTGCTTAAGTGTTTATTTAAGTTAAGGTTTTTAGATAATTATTCAAAGATTTAGCCTCTAAATTTAATAAAGAGCCAAATTAACTTTGCGTACTAAAATGCGACGTAGCTCATTTCAATATAATGTGCCAATCAAATGTCATTAATAAAATAAACTTGGATTCTAATAAACTATAAATGTAATAAATTAATATTAGTTGAGTAATACTTGTTCTAATACAAATTATAGATGGCAAGTTTATACTATAATTAGTAACTAATTTTCCTAAGTCTGGAGGATTTTCTGTTGAGGGAAATATTTGCTATATATATTATATCTGACAATTTAGTTAGAATAGATCCACGTGCTGTAGATAACAGATAACTTCCTTCCAAGTTTTAAACATTGTAACTGAAAACGTAATTATTATATAAGGGTGAAGTAACCCTAGAAATATTAAAATAGCATTTTAGAGGAAAATCTGACATAAAATCAATTTTCTTCGAACAATGTTTCGAATAACAGCAAGAATGTAATAAGTGTATTGTACAATAACTATGTTAGTCTTGGAATCATTTTCGAAAGAAAAATCATGAAAAACTAAAACAAACAAAAAAATTCTGTAATTGGCCAAAATTTTCTTGGTAAATTCTATGGAGTTACCGAAACGAAATATCAAATTTGAATCTTGTGTTTATTTATTTTATTTTATTTTTTTTCATGTTTGAGTTATGCTGTTAAAACATTCGTCTACAATACCGTGAAAAACTTTCTCATAAGAGGTGATCACGAAATTTTACCCAAGGGAAAGTAATGCTTGGTGTAAAACATTGAAACCATCTTCTCTTCACTTGTTAATTATTGTTCAATTAATAAATTTCTATCAAACTCGATTTTACCGCATATTTATGGGCTACATGGATGGTGACGTGATATCTTTGGGTATAAAAAATAGGACTTCTAAAGAAATAATTTTTTAATACATACTAGTTGGCACTACAGTCCTCCAGGGACCAAGGCCTCCTCTATTAGAGAATTCCAATCACTCCTGTCCAACGTTCTCAACTTCCATCTTCTCACCCCCATCCGTCTCAGGTCCTCTTCCACGTCGTCAAGCCATCTTTTTCTAGGTCTTCCTGTTTTCCTTCTTCCTCCAGATAAGTCGACATGGTAGTCTCCTCCCGGCATCCTTTCAACGTGACCCAGCCATTGGAGTCTACTTTTATTTATGAAGGTTACCAAGTCAAGATCCCTATAGAAATCTCGAAGCTCTTGGTTCCTTCTTATTCGCCATACTCCGTTTTCGCATATTGGGCCATATATGGCTCTCAGGATTTTGCGTTCCCAGACATTAAGTCTGACTTCGCTATCCTTAGTCAGAACCCAAGTTTCACTTCCGTACGCTACCACGGGTCTATAAATGATAGCCTTTGTCTCGAGAGAGAAGGACCTAAACTTTAGCGTGTTTCTTGAGTGTAATAGTACCGCAAAGATAATGCAACCACAGCAGAGCGAAGAGAGGCCCTCTCTGGTTAACAGAGACCACTCTCTGACTTAGGCAGGCTAGAGTGGGAGAACCTGTGTATATAAGCCAGTGGGAATCTATCTAAAGGGTCTATCAGATACAACCATACAACTGTACATCGCATCGTGTCATATCTTTACTCTCACCATTCATTCTATCATTTTCATTATAAAGTCCAGTGCAGTTAGTGTAAACTTAGATACATTATAATTAGTGTCTTCATATCTCGTTCATTTAATCAAACCTAATTTCTCTCCTCAACAACCCCATTATATTAAGGCATAGAAACATCTGCTATCATCTGTTAGCCTTGCCTTGAGGTCTTCTTTTACATCATTATTATTTCAATCCAGGCTTCCAGATATTTAAAGAGGCTTTCCACTTTAAAGGAATGACCTCCCGTTAGGAATATCGGCTCCAACTCTTGTGGATTTCTGGAGGAATTCATGAACACTGTTTTGTTATTGTTTATGCGGAGGCCCAAGGGCCTGGCTGCTTTCTCGAATTCTTGGAGCGCACCTGATAAAGAATTCGTGCTCCTGGCTACAAGGTGGACGTCATCGGCATATGCCATATGTTGTGTGAGCCTATTATATACAATGTTATGTTTTTACCGCATATTTAACAATAATTTGTGGGCTACATGGATGGTGACGTGATATCTTTGGGTATAAAAAATAGGACTTGAAAAGAAATAATTTTTTAATATAAACCATAGTTATGTTTGGCCGTTTTTAATCAAACAAGCAAAATATTAATTAGTTGGCTGGGGCTAAAGAAAAAACCTTTTTAACTTTTTAAAGCTCATTCGACGTTTCGGACAACTTTGGTGATCTCAGGAACTGTTTAGGAAGAATATAGAGATTTGAATGTTAATTCAACGTTCTCTAACATTGAAGTCTCTATTTTTTCTTAACTTCCTGAGGAAAGACATTAATGGTATCCGCAACGTCGAATAAACTTTTAAAGATAAAAACTTTTTTTTTTTTTTGGCCACAGCCAACTAATATTTTGCTTGTTTGAAATAATTTTTCTTTTAGCCTTCATTTGATTACATTAAATTCAATTTTTCCAAAGAGACATTAAAAATAGTAAAGAAAATTATTGATAAATGTAATGTATACCAAAATTAACAAGAAAAATTGCTATAATTGTATTTATTATCTGCAAATTTAATTCAGGGTCAGCTATTAGAGATCATCCTTCTCCAATTTCCTATCTGCTGGTATTAGCCGAGGAAGTATACTTGGACCCGACCTTTACTCCATTTATTATGCAGCTGATCTTGTATCCTTCACTAATCTTATAAATTCTACTCGAAGACTAAAACGTCAGTGGCCTCGTGATCTATTTATTGAGTAAATTGGAGTTTCACTACTGAGTGATTTCTCGCTCCTGTTTCGATTGATTGCCGACAATTAAACAAATTTACTATTTTTATACTTATAAAAGGTGTAAACATCAATTAAAAAAAAAATGTAACAAGTTCAATGTATTTACAAGAGGGAGAAGCTGCCACATTCACAATTTTCCAAAATATTAGAGGTATGTAAGTAGAAATGAGACACAATACAGATCAGATAGTAGGGAGAATAGTGTGGGAGATATTTAAAAGAAAAGTAGATATATGAGAATTAGCGATATAATACAGCTCATTTGTAGTGGGAATTGACAGGTAGGTCAAATCCAACGATACCTAGAACAACTATTGTGGTGATTTGGGTGCCAGTATTTATATGGCCGACAGTATAGACGTCGGTAGAGTGAACAGCGTTTAAGTGTGACTAACTGATGCATTGGGTATCAGCTTGACTGCGGGTATGTTAAACCAATATAAGTGAACATAACAGCTATGTCTATAATTGTGAATATGAAGTGTTTAGGGATCGGATAATTGTTGCAGTGTTACTATAGGGCCTAGAATCTCTGAAAAAGTGGATAATCTAGTCCCATCAGTGGAAATGCGTAAACAGCAGCACAGGGGAAGAAGCTGATGTGAGATGTATAATGGAGTTGTTGAGGAGAGAAATTAGGGTTGATTGAATGAACGAGATATGAAGACACGTTAGAATGTAGCTATAAGTTTACACTAACTGCACTGGACTTTGTAATGAAACTGGGAGTAGAGATATGACACGATGCGATGTATGGTTGAATCGGATAGACAGATCTAGATAGATTCCCACTGGCTTATATACATAGGTTCTCCCACTCTAACCTGCCTAAGTCAGAGAGTAGTCTCTGTTAACCAGAGAGAGCCTCTCTTCTCTCTGCTGGATGCCTTCTCTCTGCTGGATGCCATTATAAGATGAGAGTCAGATATTTAAATATCTTCTTATAGTATATTATACCTCTATTTGTAAGTCTGTCGGCATTGTTGACAGAAAAATAACTACTAATAAGATAAGTTAGGATTTGTGAATTTAAAATAAAGTCTCCAAAAAAAAGAAAAAGAATATATAATAAGGAAGTCCGAAAATTAGATGATGGGAATAAACTGTTTTAAACTTCTAGTTTTTATCATCAAATTAAACACAGCTTGCATAGAGAGAGACGAAAGGGATTAAATGAAGATTATTTAATCTTTTATCATGCTTAATTTTGTAAGCAGTAGCATGTTTATAATATAAAGCATCTAAAACCGTATTTATAACTTTATATTCGCAAAACATTATGTTATACAGATGCGAAACCTGGACCAAGAATTTAAGAAGCAAAACAAGCTGAAAATGTTGAAATCCATTACGTAGATCTGCTAGAAAGTCTCGTTTAGAAAGGATTAGAAGAGAAGTTATTAAGGGAGGTAAAAGAGAATGTATTTGAAGACAATAAGTGAATGGTCGTGTCAAAAGGATGGAGGATAGAAGACTACCAAGAAAAAAAAAAAATAACTGACCGCCTGTAGGATACACTTAAAGATACCATGACTTGGAGATTAACTGAGGGTTGACAGAAGCGTATGTGTAAAGGAACAATAAAAAGACGTAATTTACTTTTTTTTAGTTTTAATCCTTTAATCCATTAACAATTCCTTATTCTTGCTTACACAATAAACCAGAATGCCATACTATAAGCGTTTCGTTGATATGTGAAAACACTTTCGGATAATATTATCCATGCTCAAAATATGTCATTAACTTTTAATTTGCAGAAATTAACTACCACATTTGCACCACCAAAAAATGGGAATGTAAAGAAAATTGAAATGTAAATGTTATTATATTGTGGAAAATTTCAATTTTCTTTTTATTTGATTCCAATTTTTCTTTATTTTTTTATTTTTCAATTTATAGGGCACATATGTATGCACATAGTCCGGGCTGGTGTCCTAAATGCATCCCATTTAGCCAACCTTGACCATGACCTATTCCTTATTTTTTTTATGACTGTAGCAGTAACTAATACTATCGACACAAATTCCTATTTAAATATTTCATATCACAAAAGTTGAGAATAAAGTCTTAGAAAACATGTTTTAGAATATTGGGAATGACCTAAAACATGTAGACTAAATGTTTGTATAATAAACAAGCAAAAAAAAAAGCAAACTTAGTAAACATGTTAGTAAGAAAGTTCAATCAATAGATAAAATGGTTAGAACAGCAAACAATATATAATAGAAATACAGGTACACAAAGAACGTGAACGATTTTATAATTTGATTTAATGACAGATAAGTTATTTCAAGTAAACAAATGAGTCTTTATTAAAAGAAAATATGTTTATTTTGGTAATGTAAATATATTATAACTAGCTGTGCGTAACCATACTTTTCAAACGTGTATTTCCGGTGAAAATTCTATACGCTCGTAATACATCCTTTTGCTAGGAGTAAGAGAAAGTAAAAATAAATAATTAAAAACGATAAATTGAAACAAAATATTGGTGTAATAATGTTTATTGGAAGAGTTTTTTGAAATAAGTATTACACCTAATAAGAAGAGGAAGTATTGTAATCGTGTCAAATTTTCGATATCCTGAGTTTTCACCGGGAAATACACGTTTTGAGGTCCCCTGAATCCAAAAAAAGTGTTTTTTTTTTTTTTTTGGAAAATGGTCTGTGGAGGTGTCTATATGTGAACAGCATAGCTTAAAAAACGAAAAACCGTAGAAAGTTGAAACTTGATATTCCGTTTAGGTATCACCATGGGATCGGACTGTACGTTATGTGTCAAAATTCCTCAACCGGAAGTACTACTTTACAAAATTTTTGTTTTACTTGATTGCCATTTTCTTGAAAATCGCTCAAATGATTTTCTATAAACATGTTATATCAACTACACATACAAAGACCTTTGAAACCAAAGATATTTGAAACATTTTTCCTTAGAACAATTCATTCAAGGCGGCTTTTAGTGAACGGATAGGGTTACGTTTACTAATAAAGTGCTATTTCACTTTATTACACAATTCTATCGTCTAAATAATATTAATTAAAACTAAATATGTTGCCAAAATTCTGAGTTTGAAGAAAATCGGTTGACAGGAAGTGGTTTTTACTGAACAGTTTTTTTTTTTTTTTTCACTCAAAAAATAACGACGGATTTCTTTAAATTTGGCGCACTACTATGACTAGAGAAACCTATCACTTTTGCCGGAAACTATTTAAGGATAAATTTCACTTAACGAAGTTTTGTGTGTGAAAGAGTGGGGATGGTTTTCTCAAAAAAGTCATTATATTAAGTTTAGCTTCACCAATTAATTTTATGAATACTCTAGGTAATTTTATGTCCATCCACTTAGAAAAGGCGTTCTTTTCTAATTATTAAATTCGTTTAATTTTCAATTATCTCATCATTAATATCAATATTATTTACGAGTATTTGAAGCAATAAAGGGAGGTGATTGAAGAATTCCAGAAATACTACTAGTTGGAAACCTTGAATCAAATTTTAATCCCACTAGTATAAACGGCAAAATACAAAATAGCGCGGATCTAGCTTTTCCGCCTAATTCTGTTTTGCCTTGTTTTTTTAACATAGAGTGAAAATCCTGACTTTTCCTTTGTAGCACACATTATTTATATAAAACAGTAAATATTATGTTAGCAATAACGTTAAGTTGTATTTTTATGGCTGCTCTTATGTAATTATACTTTGATTAAGGGTTGTAGATTTATGAACCTTAACTACAGCCTTTAGATTATATTTTTTTGTGTAATTTACATTATTCCCGACGTTTCGGCACTATGCGTGCATACATCATCATGGGAAGATCAATATTCATAATTTTATTATAATCTGAAATTACAGTATATAGAGTTATTTTAACAATTGAATACTAAGTTGTTTAGAAATTATTTTTTAATTATAAGATGTCCTGCAAATTAGTTGTACCAACCTGTATCGCAATGTGATGTTTTTTATTATGTAACTAAGCATAAGCTTTTCTAATATAATCAAATTACAGGCCTTAAAATAATAAAATTAAAATAATAGAAAATACCTACATAAAATACTCATCATTAAAAATCCAAACTGAAACCACGCGGCCCATCTCCGAAAGTCATAAAGAAACTTATTATAACCAGTTCTGAGGAGGAAAAAAAAATTTAATCACATAACTAATTTATATAACGAAGTGTAATATATGGAATTTACAAATAAATTAACTTAATAAAAATTGGACATACCTCATAGACTGGAAATTACATAATAAAAAACATCACATTGCGATACAGGTTGGTGCAACTAATTTGCAGGACATCTTATAATTAAAAAATAATTTCTAAACTGTCAACTTAGTATTGAATTGTAAAAATAACTCTATATACTGTATTTCAGATTATAATAAAATTATGATCCCATGATGATGGCACGCATAGTGCCGAAACGTCAGTAATAATTTAAATTACAAAGAAAAATATATTCTAAAGGCTGTAGTAGAATTCATAATAAATCTACAACCCTTAGAAATAACTTGATTCTTTGCATTTTTTTTCATAAAAAAATTTTAAATTTTATTGTACAATTAGATAATTTATAAAATACCTACGGAGGGAAAAAATTAGTAAAAAAAATATTCTAAACTAGATTTTTCATAGAAATAATTAGCTATACATAATCAGCCAATCACAATGTAGAAATGAAGGTATCAAATGTGGGCGTGAATGTTAGGCCAATTAAAAATTTAGAATGATCATGTTGACCATGCCCACATTTGATACCTTCACTTCTATACTGTGATTGGCTAATTATATATAGCTAATTATTTCTACGGAAAATCTAGTTTTGAATTATTTTTACTAATTACCCCTCCGTAAATATTTTCTAAATTAATTATCAAAATTGTACGATAAAAGATATTTATAAAACCAAAAAAATGCAAAAAAAAATCAAGTTATTTCTAATATATTTACTGTTTTATATAAATAATGTGAGCTACAAAGAAAACTCAGGATTTTCACTCCAGTGTTAAAAAAAAGAAGGCAAAACAGAATTAGGCGGAAAAGCAAGATCCGCCTTTTATACATTTTGTATTTTGCCGTTTATACTAGTGGGATTAAAATTTGATTCACGGTTTCCTACTAGTAGCATTCCTGGGATTGTCCAATCATGAACTCTAAAAGACAATAGTGGTCTTCTACCTGAGATGTCCTTTTGCAAGGGATAGCCAAATATTTTCATAATTTTGATTTTTTTCAAATTAAATATATTTTTATATTTCTTGCATCCATCACATCTGTTTCTAAAAAAAAAAAAAAAGAACTAATTTTTAGTTCAATTAAACAAATACGAGTAAATCACAATAAGAGGAAGCCATTATATAAATATTAGTGTTCGATAAACTAGAGACTATGTAACTATGTAAACTGGAGTACGAAAAAGTATTGTGAGTGTTTCAAATCAGATTTAAAAAAAAAATGTTGAAGAGTTTAGTATGATATTATTATTATTATTATCGGAAACGGGTGCCCAAAGGCGCGGGACCTAAGCCTATATGGCTCTTATCCCCCCGATACCTCCCGTAACCCCTTAATTAGTCTCCCCCGGTAACTTGCCGGTTAATCCACAATATCTCAAGATATCCCTATACTCCAACTCGCCTAGACAATCCTGCGAGAGTGGTGTCCTCCCAAATATACGAAACCTAGTTCCAGCGAAACGGGGACACTGACATAAGTAGTGATACACCGTTTCCCTAACTCCGTCATCACAGTTCTGACAAATGGGACTCCGCGTCTTTCCTATGTTAAACAAATGACTGGACACACTTGGGTGTCCAGTCACTATTCCTACCAAGGTCCTCAAACCCGTCCTACTAAGAGACAGGAGATACTCCGAGATTCTCTGCTTACCTGCCTTTATAAATCTTTTAGCTTGGAGGCACCCCTGCGTGTCCCCCCAGCGTTTCTCCAAAGCTCTCATCTCCCAAAGTCTAATCTGTTTGTCGCGAAACGTCTTTGTAACGGCCAGGGCTGGTTCAGGACCACAAAATGGTAATGATGATCCCTCCCTGGCCAGCCGATCCGCCCTCTCATTGCCCTCTATTCCCGCATGTCCGGGTATCCAATAGAGATGCACCTTACCCCTCCGAATGTATGATATTTTTGCTATATAATTGTAATGATGAAGTACTTTAAAAACGAGGGCTTTACGAAATTGGTGTAATTAAATAAAAGATAATTAAAAAAAAAAATGCATGAAATATCAATTAAAAGCATGATGCATCCATCTCCTAATTCAGACCCATTTATTTCTAAATCCTATCAAAAATTACCATTTATTTAATTATTCCAATATTTTAATTAGTCAATTCTATCTATTCCTTTTTAACACTTTTAATTTACTCACCCCCTCTCAGCCCGCTTAATTATATTAAAAAAAAAAACAAACACGGAATTAACATAACAGCATTTCTAACCAACCACCATCTACAAATAAATTATATTCCATCTTTTTTTATTGTTATCATTTAACCATTCATTTCATTAATCTCCACATTAAATCTTTTCATTCTTTTCCTCCGTACACACACCACCTGTCCGGCCGCATAAATAGAATAATAAAATTTACACAACTCCATCTCCATTAACCAACATTT
Organism: Triatoma infestans; assembly: GCA_011037195.1. Lineage (NCBI taxonomy): Eukaryota > Metazoa > Arthropoda > Insecta > Hemiptera > Reduviidae > Triatoma > Triatoma infestans. The sequence goes on along the minus strand of JAAEAF010003347.1, from coordinate 67,522 downwards.
GAAAACAAATTCTTGTTTTATAGTTCTTGTTTTATTATGTCTTAATTTATAGTATTATTGCTTTAATTATAATTAAATCTACTGTTTTAGAGTTTGCTACTCCCTTACTTCCTTTATCCCCAACATGATGCTTCTTTTACAACTTCCTTTCAAATATCTAATGATAATTCATATAATATCTGTATCTATAATTTTAACATTTCCTTACAATAATTCTATGGGCATTTCAATATTTATTTATTTATTTATTATTTATTTCCTCATACCTTTATATTATATTCTTTATTTGATCTAAATTTATAGATTCTTATTTAACATATTGCTCATCCTTTAAATTCCCGATCGCCACCCCCATTTTTACTTTCTCTTTTACAATTGTCCTTGACAATACAAACATAGGAACACTGCACCAGCTATACTTTCTACAGAATTTTTTAAAAAATATTTAAGTCAATCATTTTTCAATCTTTTCTTTATAATATACATGCGTACAACTAATATAAAACCTCCTCCAAACAATCACACAGTGGAGTGTATGAAAAAAAAAACTTAATAACTAGAAGACAACACACTACACGAACTAAATGAACCATAATCTGACAAAAAAAGGAAAATACGCATCAGGCCAACCGCATCAGAACCAATAAAAAAAACAGCAAACTACAAAAAATAAAAGTTCCAAGTATATTTATTTTTTTTTTTATCTTTTCAGTTTCCGCAGCCATTTCCATTGAAAAAATAAAAAAAATCTGGTGTGAAACACTCACACAACTTTCTCTTATTCCAGTTTTCAAAATTGTAATTGACAAATTTTATAATTTGTGTACCAAATTTAATGAAATTCGTCGGAGTTCGTCGAAAAAACTGAAAAAAAAAAAAAGGTTCAGTAAAAGCGCACTTCCGGTTTACTTATTTTCTTAAAACTCGGAATTTTCAATCATCTATTTATTGCTAATTAATTTTGTTTGGATGGTAGAAATGTATAATCAAACTATGATAGCACTTAAGAGAAAAACCTAACCCCACCCATCCGCCAAAAAAAGTGCCCTTACATGAATTTTTCCAGAGAAATGTTTCAAATAAAAGTTGTAGATCGTTATGTGTGTGATTGATATACCAAGATTGAAGAAAATCGTCGGAGCCATTTTTGAGAAAATTGCAAGAAAGTAAAAAAAATGCCAAAAGACTGAAAAATACATTTTAGTAAAAATACACTTCCGGTCATCCGATTTTTTTCAAACTCGGAATTTCAACAACACATTTAATTCTAATTAATATTATTTAGATGATAGAATTGTATAGTAAACTGAAATAGCACTTTAGAGGACAACCCACCACCCCGCCACCCCTAAAAGTACCCTTAAATGCATTTTCCCGGAGAAATGTTACAAAAATAAAGAATTGTAGATCTTTGTAAGTGTAGTTGATTTCTCAAGTTTACAGAAAATCGTTGGAGCCGTTTTCGAGAAAATTGTAAAAAAGTGAAAAAAACCATTCAGTAATGTGGTACTTCCGGTCAAGGAATTTTGACTGCTAACCTCTGTCGGATCCCATGGTGATACCTAAACAGAATATCAAGTTTGACCTTTCTGCGACTTTTCGTTTTTGATCTATGCGGTTCACATACATACATACACACACACGGTTGAGGAATTTTGACAGATAACGTACTGTCAGATCCCTTGCTGATACCTGAACGGAATATCAAGTTTCAACTTTTTGCGGTTTTTCGTTTTTGAGCTATGCTGTTCACATTCACACACACACACACACACACACACACACACACCCCCCCACACACACACAGACCATTTGCTAAAAACAACTTTTTTGGACTCAGGGGACCTCAAAACGGATATTTCCGGTGAAAACTCGATATCGAAAATTTGACGCGATTACAATACTTCCTCTTACTAGGAGTAGGAGAAAGTAAAAACACTTGAGTTTCCGGTTTGAGACCGCGTCAGTGGTTTGCTAGAAACTGACATTTTGCCCATATTGCAATGAGCCTCGTTCAGGGTCGCTTTTTTACTTTCAAGATATGAAACGATTGTAATGACATGGAAAGTCATACCAATGTCAAAGTGGTTCCAGCCAGCTGCTATCTTAACAAAGGATGGCAGTTATAAAAGAGTAATTTATAACCAGCGACCTAGCAGGCCGCCGTCTTCAAGACAATGCCGGCCAAACAAACAACAAAGCTCTTTTCAATACTTTACATCAAAGCAAGCACCGATAAGGTTGGCCACTGACCTAAATAAGGTCAGCAAACTACGAAGGTCGCACAAGGTCGCACACTAGGACAGATGTCTTGGTGTGAGTGTGGCCAACACCGATATATAAACTCTATCATATACAACGAGAGGATCATTATATCTTATACGACGATACGAGCACGTCCATATACACGAGCAGCAGTTTACGCGACTATACACAGTTTCATTTAAACTTATTATCTTTTAGTAGTGCATCTTAGTTCGTTTATTTTATCATTCTAATTTATTACTTATTTATCTTCTATTTATTCCTAAGTATTTTGCTAGTTATTAGTTACCATTTATACGTTAAAATTATTGTTAAAATACAGTTTATTTTTATAAAATCCGTATTAATAATTCGATGCACTAACTTCCAAAATCTCTCAACTAACTTCCGCCCTCTTCAAGACATCTACTACATCAGGAATCACATCAAACGATTCCATTACACGATCGTGAAGAAGTTCAAGTGCAATATGGGAGAAACATTGGTTTTTAGCAACCCACTGACGCGGAAACTCCAAGTTTTATACTTTTTACTGAAACTTTATTTTTATCATATGGAAACTATTCGTGTAATTGAATAAACACTCTTTTGTTAAAGCAATTTACTGCAACAAGAGTCGTCATTACGTGACCTTATACCAAACAGAAAGTGATAAAAAATTTACAAAGAGGATCACAATTCAAAGTAAAGAATTTTTTATTGTCGGTGTGTAATTGTATCAAGGAATTATATTTAAAAAAAATCTGGTATGAGTACTCACTCACACGACTTAATTGAAGTCTTCAATTAATACTATTTAATCAATAATTTTTTCTTAGAAATTGAAACGTTTGCTTGGACTGCGCATAAAAATAAATGAAAGGGGTTATGCTTGTATATCTGAACGAACTTGTGTAGAGCGCCCTCTGTCAAAAGCAACAAAGTTTGTGCAGTTTAAATTTAAACTTAACAGGCAGACCCTCCCCCCAAAACAAACCTAAAATTCAATTTTTTTCGAAATATTTCAATTAAAAGTGATGCGTTTTTATGATGGGTGCAGTGAGCCATTCCAAGTTTTTAAAAAAAAAGTACTCGAAAGCCATTTACTAGAAAACTTTAAATTAATTTAAAAACCAATTTTGTGAAAGCGCATTTCCGGTTAGTGCATTATTTTTTCAAATTTGGAATTCTATCAATGCTACTAATGGAATATTAATAATAAATGTAGTGGAAGAACGAAATAGAAAAATAATAGTTTAGAGTTTAGAATATTTTATAGTATCCAAAATTGAATTTTGTTAATATTTTATAATTAGCTTAGTGCTGTGAATTTAACTTCAAAAAGAGTGTATTTTAGTGTCAGGTACTGTAAAATTGGGGTCATGGCAAATAGAAAAACAAAGGCACAAAATCCCGCTAGGTTAATTCTTTTGTACAAGAAAATTCCCCCCGCTAGAGAGAGAGCAATTCTAAAGAATAGAGCCTGCCATCAGCTTTCAAATAATACAGTTCAAAAGGAGAGTCTCACTTCTGCTTTCAAACAACGAAGTCTCTATTCTGCTTCGAAAGCCATAACACTTCAGGAATCGCTCTCTTATATCAGTGCCAGTTTCATAATAAATTAAATAAGTTTATAATATCAAATAAGTTGTAGTTATTATTTTAACAGTATATATTTATTTTATAATCAGTGGTGATTTCTTAATTATTCATAATACTTCTATCTCTTAACCGTATATACATACAAGCCCTTTTCGCTAAGACGCTCACGCCACAAGCTACCTATACTTCAGCATACAACCATTACATTACATAAATAAGTGGTAAAAATCTTACATTATACTGAACTGGAATTAGAGTTGCTTTTGAGCAATCAATGTATGAACACGTTATAAAAAAAACCTCTCTGATTTTTCTATATTTTTTTTTGCGTTTGTAAGTGGATTTTTTGTGTGGTAAGTAATATAATAAGTGAGGAGGAATAATTTTATGAACTATCGTGAAAAATCTATCGAGCCGCTTACGAACAAATTAATAGAAATATTAATTATTTTCTTTATTTACATTATTTGTGGTTGGTTCAGAGTTTAATCTGTGGTAAGTTTATAACTTAGGGAGAAGAGAGTTAGAGAATTGTTGAACATTGGCAGTTGTTTCTCCTACTACTCTCTATTTTTTTTTACAGTCATAATTTCCCACCACTGCTGAACTGGAAATTTAGAGAAAAGCTTAACACACTACTGATCCCCACCCCCAGAATCTCCCAAAAACGCAATTTTGCCGAGAAAATGTTTCAAATAAAAAGTGATAGGAACTGTGAATGTAGATAGTTTAAAGATAATTATCTTTTCACAAAATTACGCAAAACTGGAAAAAAACAAAAAAACAAAATTGCAGTAAAGATGTATTTCCGGTAAATGGTGTTTACAAAGATGGAAACCTTCACTTCAGAAATGGTGGTAAAATATCAAGTATGAGCTTCCTGCGAATATTTGTTTTTTAAATATTTTGTTAAAACACACACACATATATATAAGATCATTCACTAAAAACATTATTTCCGCCTCAGAGGAACTCAAAAAGCTCCCGATGAAAAGTGAATTTTGAAAAACTTGACATGATCCCAGTTATATACATGGCTTATAATTCAAATTTTACCGCATAATGTATTAATTTTTACTTTCTCTTACTCCTACGTAAGAGGAAATATTGTAATCGTGTCAAATTTTCAATATCGAATTTTCACCGGAAATATCCGTTTCGAGGTACCCTGAGTCCAAAAAAGTGGTTTTCAGCAAATGGGCTGTGTGTGTGCATGTGAACAGCATAGCTCAAAAACAAAAAACCGTAGAAAGTTGAAACTTGATATTCCGTTTAGGTATCACCATGGGATCTGATATTGGGTCATCTGTCAAAATTCCTCAACCGGAAGTACCACTTTACGAGTTGTTTTTTTTTTACTTATTTGCGTTTTTCTCAAAAATGGCTGTGACGATTTTCTTCAAACTTAGTATATCAGCTACACATACGAAGAGCTACAACTTTTATTTGTAACGTTTCTATGGGAAAATCCATTTAAGGGTACTTATGTGGGAGAGGTGGGGTTAGGTTTCCATCTAAAGTGCTATTTCAGTTTATTAAACAATTCTATCATCTAAATAATGATAATTAGAATTGAATATGTTGTTGAAATTCCGAATTTCAAAAAAAAAATTGGATAACCGGAAGTGCGTTTACTTTACCACTTTACTAAATGATTTTTTTTTTCACTTTTTTACGATTTTCTCAAAAATGACTGCGGGAGATTTTCTTGAAACTTTATATATAAACTAAACATACAAAGATCTACAACTTTTATTTAAAACATTTTTCAGGGAAATTTTATTTAAGGGCACTTTTAGGGGAGTGGTGGGGTTATGTTTTTCTCTAAAGTGCTATCATAGTTGATTATACAATTCTATCATCCAAACAAAATTAATTGGAAATAAATTGATGGCCAAAATTCCGTGTTTCAAGAAAATTAATAAACCGGAAGTGCGCTTTTACTGGACAGTTTTTTTCAGTTTTCGCCGAATTTCATTTAATTTGTCAATTATAATTTTGAGAACTGGAGTAAGAGAAAGTTGTGTGAGTGTTTCACACTAGATTTTTTTTTTTAATTTAAGGCGTGAAAATATCTATGGTCATTGGCGCCCGGAGCCTTCTCAGAGTACGGCCGGCCTCTCGGCAGTGTTCTCTCGTTATGGACAGTGAGCTGTAGAGGCTCCTAGGAAGAAAAAATCTAAGGGTAGCACAGCTGTACTCGAACCAGGGTCCTCCGCGTGGGAGTCCAGTACGCTAACCACTTAGCTATATATGGAATTTCTCTTTCTCCTTATTTATAACAGCGGACAAGTTTATAATAACTTGTTTGTTTGTTGTTTCCTTTTATTGTCTTAGAATAAAATATAGAAAGAAGTTTTGCGTTCTTGGAAGCCTACCTAGGGACCTTCTAGAAGACAGCCAGTCACTCACTAAGTTAGGGGTTAATTCGCCAAATTTCAAAACAGTTTAAAAGAAACAAAGGAAATTAAATAGAGCAGTCTATAGTATCAAAAACTTGCCAAAAGTTTCAAACTATCACATTTTATTCACGAAACCAGACGGTGCAAGTGAAAAGGACTAAATCAATAAATACGAGTATATTTGCTGCAAACTGTATTTTACATATAATTCCTGAATTTATATTCCTAAAGAGAAGGATATTTGATATTTTGTGTTGAATATCTTGTGGCATAGATTAAAGCTAAACGATTGACCATAGAATAAAGCTAATGAGGCTCAGAATCATGGTTGGCAATACTACAACCTTTCAGGGATTTTATTTACGTAATAAAATATGGGTCTGTAAAATTAAAAGGATGCACAAACATTAATTAATCTAAAACTTTATTACATAACTGAAGGAGGGTCTCAATTCAGTTCACTTCAAACTATATGAAATACACATCACACATCAAATAACATTGGATATACCTTATAAAAAAAAAAAAAAGATTAACTAATTTAATGTAATTAGATATACTTTAAATAAAAATACAGAATTTTTTTTAAAAACTCTTCCTAAAAATTAAAATTATTCCGATAATACTTATAAAGTAATGATTTCCTGAATTCTGAAATGATAAATACTATGCTGGTGATTTAATAAAAAAAAAAAGTTGAATAAATTAAAAAAAATTCACGCACAAACACAAGATTAAGAACTTAAGAGAAACCATGATTTATTAGACGAAATTCAAGAAAATTGTATTCACCTTGTGGGATGTGAATTCAAGGAACCATCTCCATATTTACACTCGCCTGTCATGCGAGAATTCAGGGTTCGATTCCCATGAGGGTAAAGTCGGTGTTGACCCAGCATCGTGATAAAAGTGGGAAGCTACAGTTAGTAGCGCCCTAGGTAGCGAAGGCCGGAACATAACGGCGTGCTTACCATACGCCCCCTATTCAAATCACCGTCTGGCAAGCCTTGGTCCTTCATGGGCTGTTGCGCCATAGCGTTATCTCCATATTTAATGATTATTAAAATAGAAATAATGAAATACAGCCAGATAAGATCAAGATCCCATAATCAAAAGCTACATTTTGTTAAATAAGATCTCGTAACTGTAGTGGAAGAAAAAATGAAAGAAAATAAGAATTTTGAAAATAGTTTAGTGAAATAATTTTGTTAATTTTAGCTAGTTCAAATAGTTATTTAAGAGCCAGGTACTCTAATTTAGGTCAATGCTACTGAAGAGTCAAAGGCACAAGAAACGTTCCTTTGGATAAGACAATACACTCCCTTCAGACATACCAGCATTATTTGAAAAGATTAGTACTAACAAGAGTAGGCATTCTTTCGACAGTCTGAACTAGACATTCAATCAGAACACTTGTTTCAGGAATCGCTATTTTAGCATCAGTGCCAGTCATAAGTTAAAACATAGCTAGTTTCAGTATATTAATAAGCATATTATTGTGATATTGAAAAGTACTTAAATTCACTTAGAGAATATATTTATTTTAAAAACAGTTGTGATCTCTTGATTATTTCTTAATACTTCTATCTCTATCTTAAACATACACAAAAGCCCTTTACTAAACCGCTCACGCCACAAGCTACTCTACAAACATAAAATACATCACACCAATTACATTTCAAAACTTTCCCTTATGATTGTTTGACATAATGTTTATTGAGAAATTGTTTCGAATAATTTCTTTAATCTCCACAATTTTTTTAATCTCTCGATGGGAATAACTGAGTTTAATGAAAATTGTTATATATAGTCGAAATTGATTGAAACTGAAAAAAAAAAAAAAATTATAAAGTAACTCACTCTTTATTGATTTTTACAGAAATGTTTGTCGGGTCTTCTGGTAGTTGCTAAAACTAATATAAATTTTATTTTTCTTGCAATTTTTCCCTTCTGAGGTTCTCCATGAGGGAATTCCGTTTAGGTATCACCATGAGATCCGACAGTGGGTCGTCTATCAAAATTCCTCAACCGGAAGAACCTCGTTACAAGTTGGTTTTTATACTTTTTTGCGATTTTCTCAGAAATGGCTCCGACGATTTTCTTGAAACTTGGTATGTCAAGTACACACACAAAGAGCTACAACTTTTATTTGAAACATTTCTCTGGGAAATTTCATTTAACGGCAGTTTTGGGAGACGGATGGGGTTAGGTTTTCCTCTATAGTGCTGTTTCTGTTTATTATACAATTCTATTATCTAAATAATATTAATTAGAATAAAATACTTGGTTCAAATTCCGAGTTTGACAAAATTAATTGACCGGAAGTTCGTTTACTTTACCACTTTAGGTAAAGGATTTTTTCAGTTTTTCGCGATTTTCTCGCAAATGGCTGCGACGATTTTCTAGAAACTTTTTATATAAACTACACTTACAAAGATGTACAATTTTTATTTAAAACATTTCTCAGAGAAAATTCATTTAGGGCACTTTTAGGGGAGGGATGGGGTTATGTTTTTCTATAAAGTGCTATTATAGTAAATTATACAATTTTACCTCCAAAAATAATTAATTAGAAATAAACAGATGACCAAAATTGCGAGTTTCAAAAAAATTAGTAAACCGGAAATGCGCTTTAACTAAACAGTTTTTCAGTTTTCGACGAACTCCAACGAATTTCATTAAATTTGGTACACTAACTATAAAATTTGTCAATTTCATTTTTGAAAACTGGAGTAAGAGAAAGTTGTATGAGTATTTCACACCAGATTTTTTTTTTTATAATGGACCACAAAACAGTTTGATTCTGGCAAAATCAAAAACAACATGTTTGGGTGGTTATTATCATTCACGTAGGGAGAGTTCCACGTAGAGACCTATAAAAGAAAACACTTGTCCACTTCGCTATCCCACAGCCTGAAGACTAGCCCCTTTCTCAGTGATTCCAACCTAACAGATTAAACAACACTTACGCGAAACCTCAGAAGACAGATACGAAACCTGCAGAGATAGTTGATGTGTGCAATGTTTAAGGTTTAGCAAACCCACAGGTAAAAGTCTACCTCTACCATACAGCCACTCGCAAACAATTACACATTGTACACTTTACAGACGACTATATTCTATATACAAATTACACTAACACTAAATAAGGGAACTACGACAGATTTTTCAAGACGCAATCGATTGCTTTCACTCACTCTATTAACATCCAACATCAACAGCTCGACCTCGACATTTTATCCATTTAAGATCCATCCGTTACACTAAAATAAACAATAACTTCCAGAAGAAACAATTTGAACTGTTTTTCACAGACGGTTTAATTTTATCAAAAGTCTTAAATCTGATCTTCACAAATTCGAGAAAATGGTTCAGACACACAATATACAGATATCTCTTAAAACCATGATGTCCAAAACAATACCCATTTAGGTGCCTAAGAGTACTTCTCTGAAAGATTCTCATAAAAGTTCACTAATAGCTACTCTATTTGCAATTATACTAAAAATTTTGGAGTCTCAAAAATCCTCTATTGATTATTACTGAAGATAGTTTCAGTTTCATCTTGAATTTGAATCTATTTCCTTTCTGATAAGTAAAATGATATCCTTTGATACTATTTATTTAAGGATATATAAAATATATCTTACTATAATAACTTCACTAAGAGATTTATATAATAATAAAAATAGTATAAAAAAGAAACCTACTTGAATGGGACACCAGCAGATGGCGAATATTGCTACCACAACGAGCACCATCCTGGTTACTCTTCTTTTTCCTCGTCTTGATTCAGCTGAACATCTTCCACCCGGAGCAGCACCGCCCCACAATCTTACCAGCATTACCAGATATAGGCCGCAAATCAATGCCAATGGTATTACATAGGCTGTTGCAAAAAATGACACCTAAAAAAAAAACAAAAATAAAGAAATTATTATTATAATTACCTAATATTAATTAGAGGAAATCAGAAAATATGGAACAGTAGAGAACATGCTTGAAATACACACAATTCAAGGATCTTTCTTTTTTTAAACAGAATACTTTTGTTTCAACTCGGAATTTATATTACACATTTAATTATCTTTAATATTGTACATGGGACTGAAATTTATAATATATTGAAGTGGCTTCAGAGGAAAAACTAAGTCACATTGCCTTTATGATTGATATTATCCTCGACAAGTTTGCAGAACTTCGTATGTGTAGCTTTTTATAGACAGAGATTAAAGAAAATTATTTCGTATCGTTTTTAAGTTAATCATGCATAACTAAAGCTTCTCTACTCCTTTTACTAAGTATTGTACATCTCTTTACTTTCTCTTACTCTTAGTAAGTATTGTAATCGTGTCAAATTTTCTATATCGAGCTTTCACCGGAAATATCCGTTTTGAGGTTTTCTGAGTCCAAAAAAGTGGTTTTTAGCAAATGGCCTGTGTGTGTGTGTGTGTGTGTAATTATAACAGCACAGCTCAAAAATGAAAAACCGTAGAAAATAGAAACTTGATATTCCGTTTAAATATCACCATGGGATCTGACAGTACGTTATTTGTCAAAATTCCTCTACCGGAAGTTACAGTTTACTAGTTGGTTTTTTTACTCGAATGATTTTGCGGTTGGTTTTTGCGATTTTCTCAAAAATGGCTCCGACGATTTTCTTTAAACTTGGCGTATCAACTACATATACAAAGAGCTACAACTTTAGTTAAAATATTTCTCCAGAAAAATTCATTTAAGGCCCCTTTTTGGGGGAGGTGGTGGGGTTAGGTTTTCATTTAAAGTGCTATTTCAGTTTATTAGACAATTCTGCCTTCTTAATAATGTTAATAAGAATTAAATATGTTGTTGAAATTCCAAGTTTGAAAAAAATCGGTTAACCGGAAGTGCGTTTATTTTAACACTTTACTAAATGACATTCTCGTTTTCGCAATTTTCTCAAAAATTTTTTTGAAACTTGTATATAAACTAAACATGCAAAGATCTACATCTTTTATCTAAAACATTTCTCTGGGAAAATTCATTTAAGGGCATTTTTATGGGAGGGGCGGGGTTATGTTTTTCTCGAAAGTGCTATCACAGTTGATTATACAATTCTATCATCCAAACAAAATTAATTAAAAAAAAAAAATAGATGGCCAAAATTCCGACTTTTAAGAAATTTAGTAAACCGGAAGTACGTTTTTGCTAAAGTGTTTTTTTCAATTTTCGACGAATTTCGTTAAATTTGGTACACAAACTATAAAATTTGTCAATTATAATTTTGAAAATAGGAGTAAGAGAAAGTTGTGTGAGTGTTTCACACCAGATTTTTTATTAAGGCGGTCATTACAGTAATTTTTCATATGAGAAGTACAATTTTATTTTAGATTATATATTTTATATTTCTATTCTAATCTCGTTCGATTGATAATGTTTATTGTGGTATATGATAATAGTCATCCATTGATGATTTTATTAATAGAAATAATAGTTATTTAGTAAGCAGAGTAAGATAAGTTCTACTTTACCATACGCGAGTTAATATATCCACTATACGACTGCGGCCAGTGGAACAACCGAACGAAAATTAATTTTTTTCCCCACAACCGTAATAATTGATCAAGATAACATTTATATATATTTCAAAATATTCATCATTTTCTTTATCGAACCCAATAAATGATATATCCAATAGAGGTTTACAATAAAATATAAACACAACTAATGCCCTAGAAGCGTTTTTTTATTTTAAATACATACAAAATACTTCTCTATTTAAAATGATTCTTAAATTAAAACCCCACTTAAAAATTTATAACTCTTTCATTCAAAAATATGACTAATTTATTTTATTAATATGACTTTAATTTATATGTTAAGCTTTGCATTCTTTTTTTATTTTATTTGGAATTCACAATCTATATAAATAAATATAATAAGTGAATAGGATGATGAAGTGTGATGATGAATGACGTGATTAGCTGGAGAAGAGAAGCTACCCAGTGGTAACACTCTCGCAGGAGTTACTTCCTATTGCTGGAGGTGATCACGGGGCCAACCGCAGCTCAGTCGACAGGGTGGATTATCTGGTATAGTTGTGGAGGCGAGATTTTGAACAAGAGGATTAGAGTTGAGGGCAAGAGAGTCATAGAATTTTTTATATTTAGTAGTTTTGACAGCTTCAGATACATATGGGATTTTGAGATCACTGTGGAGGGTGGAATTAGAGACATACAATGGAGCATCTGTTATCTGACGGAGTATTTTTGACTGAAAAGACTGAATTTTCTAGGAATTTGAACGTTTGGTTGAACCCCACATTTCAAGTCCGTAAATCCACATCGTTTTGAGTATACAGTTGTATATTAGTCGTTTGTGCTCAAGAGGTAGTTTCGATCGTCTTCCTATTAGTCTGAGTAGTACTTATTCCGTTTGTTAAGTTCCAGTCTTTTTAGTTTCGTATGTGGATTCCATGTTAGTATTCTGTCGATGTACATCCAAGGTAGCGAACTAAGTTTGCAGGAGAGAGTGGTATTGAGTTGAAGGTTACTGAAGGACAAGAGGCACGACGCAGAATAAAGGTGATTTGTTGATATTTTTGTGGGTTGAGTTTAATCCACCATTTTTTGGTCCAAGATTCTATTTTATTTAAATGAGTCTGTAAGAGAGTGGAGGCATTGATGGGATCAGAGCTGGATGCAAGGATGGCGGTGTCATCAGCGTAAGTGCAAAGAAGAGTGTTTGCATAGGTTGGTAGATCTGAAGTGAATGCAGTATACAGACGCGGACCAAGTATACTACCCTGAGGAACTCCGGCGCCGGCCATCGAGTAGTCAGAGGTAGCAGATCCGCAACTAATCTGAAAGTAGCAGTCGGATAGATAAGACTTGATGAGTAAGTAATAGGTTGATGGCAGGCATTTCTTTAGCTTCCACAGTAATCCTGGATGCCACACCCTGTCGAAGGCTTGAGCTACGTCGAAGCGTTGCATCTAAATAAATAATTCACTTCGCTACAACCACTTTTTCGAAAGATATCTGTTAATAGCTTCAAAACGGGGACGAATTAGCACAATAAGGTTGCTCAATGGTAGGTAACATGTTGTAGTAATAAATATATATGGAAGTCCTACGTCCGAGTCTACGCAGCATTGCTCTAGGCTACGAGCATCTCAGTGGTCGGTGGTGAATGGTGTAGCCTGTGAGGAGAAAACATTCCCGGTAATGCACTGGATCTGGTCACAATGACATATGAGCACTGCTTTTCACCGGACAGTGAACTGTAAAGACTCCTAGGGCTAGAAAATAGGGCATACTGCTGGAATCAAACCCAGGACTTCCGCGTTGCTAGTCCAGTGAGAAACTACTGCACTGATTTCACCGCTTTAAATTTGCCCATATCATTTTCATTTAAAACATCTTTGTGACAAAATTGATACTAGAGAAATCTGATTACCATGTGATGTAAAGACATTCCTTTGATGTACCATTTCAATATAATAAATCCTTCCTTCATCTTTATAATTAATTAATTAATTAATAATATAGCTACCATTCTTTTAAACAAAAAATTCCTAGTATGAATGAAATTTATCAATTAAAGTTTTTAGCATTACCGTTAAAGAAACCTGAGATATAAGTGTTCCTACCCTTCAAACTTCCATTTAATTAAATTCTACAAACTTAGAGAAAATCCACTGAGTAACTGAAACAACTTGTAACTGTGCAAAAGATTCTAGCTAATACAATCGCCTTGAAAGTCTGCCTTTCAGATTATTGGACTATCTTAATTATAATATATTTTTTTTTTTACTTTTATATTTAACTGCTTGCATTCTTCTGATTCTGAAAAAAAAATTCCCTATTTGATATCCTACAGCTTTGATATTTAACCACACTATTGAGTAGATTGACGTAACGTGTCTATCGAGTAGAAAATTCTAAAAAAAAAGTCAATAAATGCACATTTTTATGTAAACATATTTATTTAGAGTTCTGCCCCAATATAAAGATCTTGATTTGCTGATAAAAAAACTATTTTACAGTTTATAGTTAGTTTATTATTCATTACACTAAATGAGATTCAAATGGGAAAAGTCTTCATATTATATTGTATTATCTTTATTTAAATAAAATAAATTATTGAATTTTATTAAGAAAGAGAGAGATAATAAGAGTGTTTCATTAAAAGACATTTTATATATTATATTTTATTGAAGTAAATTTCATAAAAATGGAAACTTAATTTATAAAAAAATATATATAAAACTGCAAACATCCTCCTTTGTCTGTCAGTAAATTAAAGGTGTAAAAAATGAAAGCACCGTATGGCCAGCTGTGATTAGTTTATTGTTTCCATTTATTATTTGTCAGATAGTATAGTATACTTCGAAAGAATTTTTTTTTTTTTGTTGCTTTTTGAATTACTAAGGTGGGTTTAAATTCACACCCATAATCTTTTTTTTCTTTTTAACCAACACCCGCCTCTAGACTTTCGGCCATTCTACGGCGAGCAGCCCAATATAGCGTTGTTTGCCTTAAACAACTATCTGAAGATGTGAGGGGGACGTCTGCGAGTCCTGGGCAGAGAGCTAATTGCTCCCCTGTCATTTCAACGTTTAAGGGGCATAACGGGCAGAGAGGGGAGGGCAGCGACTCTTAGCCTGTGCAGATGTTTCTGCAGGTACCCATGGCCTACCCAAGGCAGCTACTCCTATCGCTCTTGGCAAATTGGCAGGGACTCCATTAAATTGAAGCGACTCCCAGCACTTTCCAGATGCATGCTCATTAAAAATTTCTGCCCATCGCTTGTTCACACTCCATTTAATGAGGTTCTTAGCAGATGAGAACTCTAAAGGCTGAAATGGAGGGACCATCTGCATCCCTTCCTTGGCTAATCTGTCTGCCTGTTCGTTTCCGAGCAGGCCGCAGTGAGATGGATGGAGGACGATGTTTCTACCCCTAGTAATTAATTTGGCTATTGCTTCCTTGCATGCAGCCTCGAACGCTGACTCACTAGTGGTAGTGGATATTAAGGAAATAATGACCGCCTGAAAGTCGAGGAATATAACTACATTAGTCTCAATTCTATCAGCGAGGTCTTCTAGGGCCATGTTTACGGCCTTCAGTTCGCCCTCATAATTGGTGGAACCGAGGCAGAGGGCCTGCTTTAATTAGGTATGCTTCGAGTAGTCTATCAGTCGAACCATCAGTAAAAATATGCAGCCTTGGGCAAGCCGTTATAAAAAAGATCAATGCATCCTTGGGCAAACCGAAGGAACTTGGGTCAAGGAAGGGCTGCCGACAATCTAGACGAATGCCCACCTGTTCCCGGAGTTCCGGACAACACTCCAAGAAAAGTGTCTTGAATTTTAAGTCTTGTAGGAGCACTTCTATAATCAGTCCAGAAAGAGCAATCCCTGAGTCTTGAGAGCCTTTCACCAAAGATGAGGGCTGCCTTCTCTCTTCTTTGTCCTTATTTTTCTTTCGGCGAGATGAAGAAAAAATGTTTTTAACAAATACTGTTGTTTAAGAGATCAGAGATATTTTCTATGATAGCCTGCTTCTTTTCTTGGTCATCGATCACGCTTTCCAGGTCGGCAGATCACAACAACTCTCTGTAACAGTTTCTGTGTAGGTAGGCCTCTCCCTATTTCACTTATGGTTTACTTCCGGATAAATGATAGTTTTTTACACCTATATTATATTAAGATAGGGTAAAGTTATGAGAGACGAAGCACACATTTCAAAGTTATGCCCTGTATTAAAATAAAGAAATTATATTAAAGAGGTAATTCTTATAAAACATATTACGTCAACTACTATTATCTATAAAAAAAATGTTATTTTTCGAAATAAAGACATACTCATTTATTCCAGAAACAAAATACAAGTACATTGCACTTGGCCGCATGACGCACCTATTACGTAGGAGAGATGCCTTACCTCTCCTCTGTGAAGGAAACATGGGTGTATACAAATTTACTAATGAGTTATGAAAATTCAGGTAATCACTAGATATAGTTGATGCGTATAAATGTTCGCAGAACACAGTATAAAACCTAAAATAACTGAAGAATTTTGTAATACGTTCGCTTCTGATCTCTCTACCCTTTGACTAACTTGCATGACACCACGTGGTGGCAAACAAGAGAAGTAAAGCGTGCGTCTTCTTCCCTACACCCCTGTCATCTCACCTAACTTACCCTATATAAAATGCACTGCTAGATTGAAAGTTTGAATAAAAATTAGTTAATCCTAGAATAGCAACTTTATAATTACTGAGTTGTCATACATTTTCTCAAAAATGGCTCTTTTAATTTTCTTTTAAACTTGGAATGCTATCTGCAATTTATAAAAAAAAAAGAAAAAAAAAAAGGGGGAATGGGAATTCTAAAAGTATATAGGAGGATTCTGGGTAATGTGAGAGTTAGACTTAATCTAAAGTGTCCTCACAAATTCTACGTGGGCACTACGGGCTGGACCACGCTTTTCACGCTACACAATCTAATCACATTCAGGTAGTTCCATTATTCTAGAAACCAGAAATGGCCTTAGATTTTCTTCTTTTTTTTTCTAAGATTTTCTATCAATGTCTATTGGTTTTGAAGAAATGAGTTTTTTTTATATAACAAGTTGGGAATTAGGTTAGCGGAACTAGGCTAGCTTACTTTTTAAATAAGTTATTTGGAACCAAATATAAATACCAAATTATTAAACAAAACAAAAAAATCTGCAGATAAAGAAGTAACAAAATTACTTCAGTGGTTTTTGGATGATATAGGAATGAAATGTTATCTGGTGTGTTGAGTTGTTGTGTGTTTGTAGTAGTAGTTGGTGTAGCAAGAGCGGTTTAGTAAAAGGGCTTGTGTTTGTAAGTTTGTATGTTTTAAGAGAGTGAAGTAATAAGAATAATTATGAAAACACTGGTAGATTAAATTAAATATATTATCTTTAAAGACATTTAAATATTTTACAATATCACACCTATTATGCTTAATAGATCAATTGTTAATTTAGAATAAATGTTAATCTCTATCACTGGCATGAGTTTAAGAGAGCGATTCCTGAAGCAAGTGTTCTGTCTTGAAGGAATGTCTTCTAATTGTTCGTTCAAATCTTCCCCTATGAGAAGAAGGGGTAAACAATGCTAACAAGTTTATGAACTCTAAAAGACAGTGGTGGTCTTCTACCTGAATAGTCTTTTTGCAATGGAATGTTACATTTTTCTTGATATTTTTGATTATTTCAAATTATATATATTTTTATATTTCTGGCATCCATCATAGGAACCTGAACAAACTGGAGGACCACTTCGAAGATCGGACTTTTGGTATCCTCTTTAGGTGGTAACACCTCATCTTCAATCCATCAACCAGGAATTGCGATTCAAAGGTGGTGGAGACGCCTCGATGTTGCTGATAATGGAACTATTAAGTCTAGCTTTTTGTGGCGAATTCGTAGTGATTGCTTCCATCGCTACACACACACACACACACACACACACACACACACACACACACACACACACACACACACACACATTATACTCACATTTCTCAAAATAATTTTTTATATTCAGAGATTCCCAAAACTTGTGTTTTTCCTTTGGAAACTCAATTTCTAAAATCCAACATGGATGCATAAATAATTTCTTACAACAATAAGGTATTAAGGATATTCTAAAGGTAATAAGGTTGTAAGGATATTCTAAATTTTCTAAGAATTTTAATTTTTGTTGAATATCAATGAAATGTTTGTTTGTGCAAGGTTATCTATCATTATTGTTATCTATCTCTTTACTGTTAGACTCTGGTTCACTAATTAGGATACTAATTGGGAATAGTATTGTTAAGGAACACCTGCTATGTACAGAGAGTAACAACCAATTAACCAGTTGCTTTGTCAAAAAAAAATGGAAAAATGAAAAAAGTAGGAATAAAGGGAAAAATTCAATAAAATAAACTTATAAAATATAAAGTATGAAAAGAAAAGAAACATTTATTTTTTACTATTGCTAATATTAAATCTTAGTTAGGAAAAAAATGTAGATTGCCAAAATTGAATTATTTATAATCTATATCTATTTTGATGGTTTAACTTCTAATGGAGAATAGTTGCTGTCAATCTCCCAGCGAATGTACAAAAAAAAAGAAGATTTATAAAGATATAGATGTACATTTCTATTGTTTTTAACATTCCTCCCCAGTGGGTACTAATCTCAAAACTTATTCCCAAGTAATAATCACTCTTAATAGGCCCAATTACTTATTATTTAGATTATGTTCTAATTATTCTTTTCTTTAAATGGGTGAAATTTTCTAGATTATCCTAAAAAGACAGTATTGTATTTTTAAAGCTAGATGACGCCATTTATCATAGAAATAACTTGTCAACCTCTTTTTCATCTCTTTAATATGTCCATCCCTTTCTCAGGCAGCATTTTGGACGCCATTTTTTTTTTCTTTTACACTGTGTGCTAGGGTTATGCAACAAGGATAACAAGATGGTGATTTTTAATAAAAATATTCCTAATCGAGATTGAGTTCGAAATTGGTGGGAGAATGTTGGAGGAAGCTCAATGCTTTAGTTCGGAGGGGTACGCTGCGCCTCTATTGGATACCCGGATACGCGGGAATAGAGGGGAATGAGAGGGCAGACCAGTTGGCTAGGGAGGGATCATCTCAATCATTTTGCGGTCCTGAACCAGCCCTGGACCGCAAACAGATTAGACTTTGGGAGACGAAAGTTTTGGAGAAACGCTGGGGGGACACGCAGGGGTGCCTCCAAGCCAAAAGATTTATAAAGACAAAGTAGGCAGGGAACTTCGAGTATCTCCTGTCCCTTAGTAGGACGGGTCTGAAGACCCTGATAGGGATAGTGACTAGACATACTTGGGTGTCCAGCCACTTGTTTAATATAGGGAGGACGTCTAGTCCCATTTGTCAGAACTGTGACGACAGAGTCAGGGAAACGGTGTACCATTACCTTTGTCAGTGTCCCCGTTTCGCTGGAACTAGGTATCGTGTTTTTGGGAAGGCATCACTCTCGCAGGATTGTCTGTGCGAGCTGGAGTTTCGGGATATCTTGGGATACTGTAGATTAACCGATAAGCTACCGGGGGAGATTCATTAAGGGGATGGGGGGGTCTCGGGGGATAAAGGCCACATAGGCTTAGGTCCCGCGCCATTAGGCACCCGAATTACAATAATAATAATAATAATATTCCTATTAATATTGTGGCCCAGTTTTAGAAATAGATTTGCAGAAAAATGGAGAAAACTACAAGTTAGAAAATATTTAGATACAACTTTCTATCAAATATTGGAAAAAACAAAAAAAGAAGATCACTATGAACTATTAACTCCCATGACTGGGGAAGTGGAGGAGCTATTTCTTTAGGTAGCCTTTAGGTAACGATGGCTCTGCGAGACCCCCAGTCTGACAACCCTTACTATAACATTCACTGGCACCATTACAATGGTTTGAGCCACAGTACGCTCAGCAACCTTATGAACCATTTTAGATCTAGGTGATTATGATCCGAGTACCTGGCTAGAGTGAGATTTCTCTAACTGGACTATTGTAACGCCTGCGGCCATATGGAAGTGCTTCTCAGGCTCTTTAGGGTCCTTTTGTGTTCACCAGTATATGAGATAGTGGTTAACGTTATTTAGCTGGTGGGTTTCACAATATACCTACAACTGTTAGGTCACGATGATAGTGGGCAGTTGGAATCTAACTCTTTTCTTTTCTAATGCTAATTCACTCGTAAACTGTTCTTCAAAACTATCAAGTGAATTTCTAAAGGAAAGTTAACATCCCCCATCTCACTGTAGGTGTTGTGAAAGTCATATAACCGTTTCTTTATGCAACTATTTTGTAGCTGTTGTTAGCAAACATGTTTCTATACTAGATTATAGTGTTTTTAATTTGCCTCTTCTTTGATCAAGAAATAGCAAATTTGCTTATATAAAAAAACTTTTTTCTAAAAAAATTACACATTTTCTGTTGAATAAAATCTTAAACAAAAAAATAAAAAAGTTTCTTTTAGTGATATAAAAATTGGTTTTCTGCCGCTTATAGCTGCATATTTTCAAGCTGGAGACAAAAGTTAAATAAAAAGTTTTTTTTATAACAAAAGCAGGATTATAAAGTTCCAATTTTAATTATTATTATTGACAGTTTTAGAAAAATAAAGTGACAAGATTTAATTCAGATATATCTAGAGTAAAAGGCCGTAGGTCACAAAAAATATTTTCCACACAACAGGAAAAGCTGTAGCGAAATGAAATTGTTCAAAAAAAAAAAAAAAAAAATAATATTCGTCACTCACTAAATCAAGTTTGTTTGCCATATTTAAAGGCTTTTCTTTTTTTTCAATTTCACATCCATCTCGTTTAATAAAATTTTCTTCTTTTTTTTTATCTTAAATATAGATGGTGACAATACTGACGATTTTATAAGATTTTTTTTTTTTGTGTTCTGAGAATTTTTTATAAGAATGTTCTGTATCAGTGTTTAAACAAAATATCTCAGAAACAGGAAGCTCAAAGTTAGTATTCGGTTCCCATGTACTACCAGACTGCATCTGACGAATAAATTTTTGTCAAAATCCAATCAACCGGAAGTACGACTTTACTGAATGTTTTTTGTTTTGTTTTGTCAGTTCGTCTTGATTTTCTAAAAAAAGTCTACACACTAAATGCCTATCATTTTTTTATTTAAAACATTTCTGGGGAGTTTTGGGAGAACATCTAATGTAGCACTTCTGTACAAATTTAGTGTTCTATTATCTATAATATTTATTACCCTTAATATTTTATGATGCATTGCTAGAAATGGTTGATGGGGGGGGGGGGAATCTATTAATCGCAAATGCTCCGGAAGCGTAACAAAGAAAATTTGTGTTAAGGCATGAGTGATTGGTATCTATTATCGGAACTTCCAAGAAGCCATTTTGGCTAATCCTTCTTCAGTATCCTTTATTGTCTTTTTTTAATATAGGAGTCTAGAAAACGATTTCTTTATGAGACCTACAAGCGTTGGATTTTCTTCTACCTAGAAGAACCGCAACCCATCAAAACCATTCATTCAGACATCAAAATATGAAGTAAGTGTGCGGCAAAATCTCTAAAGGCCACTACCACCACTCACTGTGCCTATGCTCCTATGCATTTGCTTTTTGATTCCAAAGTCCCTATAAGACAGCTTATGATCATCCAAAATTGCACTGTCCTAGTTGGAGTCAGTTCTGCATTGAATCTTGGCAAAATGCTATTACAAAATTTTTGCAAACGACTTTGCCTTTAACCTGTTTTTCCTAGTTTAGATATCTACATTTATGAGGGTTTTTGAAATGCTGTCAAGGCTCTGAATCTGATAACGATTCCTGAAGAACTCCCCTTTGATCCTAGGACTTGAATAATCGCCCACCCAAACAATAGAACCTTGGTTTTTGGTTTTCCATTCTCCTCAGATAAGTTCGATTAATGTTTTCAATAGATGCCAGGAACCATAGTTCCATCTAGCACAGCATAACAGCTAGCAGAAACTGATGAGTGTTTTTTTTTTTGTTGAAACTTATAGTACCATTTTAATTAAAAAATATTTCCAAAGGAAAAAAAAAGGAGTTCTGAGGACGAAATTATAAATATAATTAAGAAAATTCCGAAAAAGAAAATTCACCGGAGGGTCAGAATTATATATTATGTCCTAGATATTACCTGGGTGGAGAGCAGAGGGTTGATACCCCAGGAACAGATGGGCTTCCGAAGAGGGAGGGGTTGCGGGGATGTAATATTTGCCTTGGCTGGAGCCATTAGTATAAATTTACGATTAAAGAGGAGGCGCGTGTTTGGAACATTTTTAGACTTAAAGCGTACTGTTGATTCGGTTCCGCACGCACAATTATGGAGTAAATTAAATGGTCTGGGCCTTAATGGCAAGGTATTGCGAGTGATAATATCTTTTTATAATGGCACAAATATTGTCATCTCGCAAGGTGATTCCTATTCTTCGGAGATTCCTTTCACTCAGGGAGTATTACAGGGTGAAATTTTAAGTCCGCTCCTGTTCGCTCTCTATATATGTGATTTGGTATGTTTCTTTGCTAGTAATGGTGCTCTTGGTGTGGATATTGCTTCTAATAAAAGTTTAAACATGATCCTATATGCAGACGACATTGTTATGCTGTCTAGTACCCGAAATGATGCGCAATGTCAATTAAATTTGTTAGAAAAGTATTGTCACCTATGGGGCTTAACTGTGAACGTTGATAAAACTGTTGTCCTCCCTTTCCAAAGAGGTACTAGACTTGGTGAAATTAAACATTTATTTTACAAATCTTCCAGGCTAAATTTTGTGAAAAAGTTTACTTATTTGGATGTGGCGTTTACAAGTTCCCTAAAATTTCGAACTGCATGTGAGGAGTCTATTAAGAAAATTAACATAGCTAAGTCATTCGTAATAAATATTCTGAGGAATTGCAAATCGGATACGTGGTCGACTAAAGTTCGCTTGAGTCATTAGCAGAGAGCGTTCTACTTTTTGTATCTGAGGTTTGGGCTTGTGATTATTCTGATCAAATTGAAAGAGCCCAGATTAGATTCTTAAAAACTATTCTCGGTTTAGCGTGAACAACTCCTTACTCTTACATTCGAGTGGAGACAGGCAGAATCCATACCAAATGGAAAATATTTAAAAGAATGATAAATTGGTATATTAAATTACTAAATATGGATTCAGATACTTTAACCAAAATAATTTATACTAGAATAGCCGAATTAATTGATATTAATCTCATATATAACTGGTGTTGTACATTTAAATCCTATTTAATTTCTATTGATGAATTGGAGATTTTGAACATTCAAAGTAGCTCACAGTTGGTACGTATTAAAAATGATTTGAGTGAATCTTTCAAAAACTATTTAATATCTAAGGACATTGAGTTTGTAATGAATTCTTCATTTAATTTGCACTTCCGTTTCTGTAGTTCGTTAACATTTGGAGAAGAATATTTATTAAACAATAGATGTCATATAAATAAGATCAGGATTTTTGCACAACTGAGATTATTTAATAAAAAATACCCTTCATTATACCTGAACCTTAAAAAATATAAATACTTTCCGGACAGTTTATGTTCTCTTTGTGCGTTAAATCATAAAGATAATATCTATCACTTTCTTTTTTATTGTAACAAGCTTGATAAGCTTAGAGAAAAATATTTAGCGATATATATTAATTTTTCTCCTATATCTAATAAAGAATATGTATAAATGGAAACTTTGTTATATAATTGTGACTTTAATAAAATTAATGACATATAGTTATATGTCTTAAAGGGTCTAGAAATGAGAGCAATAAACTGTTTAAATAATTGAAACTGACATTTTGTAAATTTAAGCTTTTTAACTTGAATGTAATTACTTGTAACATGGAAATGAAAAAAAAAGTTAATAATTTTAGATTATTAGTTAATTATCTCCATATACGACAGATATCAATGGCGATGATTATTTTCAGAATTATTATTAATGGCTAATGGAAGTCTATATTTTAGTTATTTTATACCTTTTGTTTATGAAGATGGGTTGTTCTTTTTATTTTGTTTTAATTTTTAAATGATTATACCTTGTAAGCGAACTGTTTACTTTTATATTATTTCTATCTTATGTTATGTTCCTTTTGCTTTTGTACGTTTATATTTATTGTTTGTAAAGTTTGGTATACACCGACCCTTTGTATAAGATGCTATCTTGAAACAAATAAATTAATAATAATAATAATAATAATATTATATCCTAGATAATAAAAGATGCCCCCACCCCCCAAATAAAATACACACACCTTTGACGCACAGTCTCCATTCAGGTCCACCGTTTCAGTTTTGCCCTAAGCTAGAGATTTCGTTTGTTTGCCTTTACAGTCAGATGGGTTGGATTCAGTCAGAGCTAGAAGCAAGTGCGCCTAGCAACTAGACCAACGCGTGAGTGCGTCTGTTAAAAATATTCTGGTTAAAAATGAACCAGATGTGAAGAATAATATAATGATGCACTACCATTTTTTCGCTACACACATACACACATACATACTCATATACCTCATATTATTGGAAATTTGCCTTTGGGAAAATTATTTTAAGGAGTTCCTTGGGAAAACAATGTTTGATAAAGTTTGTTTTTACTGAATGAGAAGCATCAGTAATCAGTTTTCAGAAAACTCTTCAAAAAAAAAAAAATTAATTTAAATAATATGTTAATCAGCAAAAAAAAATCTTGAAATATTCAAATGAAAGTGGAAACAAATTTTTATTTCTGCCATGTTTAATCATCCGATGGTATATAATAAATACAGTGAAATGAGAAAATACAATTTTAGAGAAGAAAATTATGTTAAATTTATGTTATTATTAAAAGCATAAATTGGTAAAATGGAAAGACCAAGTTCTCTTTTCCTTATATATTATAAAATGAAGAGTATTTAACGATAGGAAAGGGATTCCAGAAGTGAATGTTCCAGAAATGAAATATTTCTATGAAATGATAACAATTCCACGTTATCACTATCATTATGTGGTATACGTTGCTATATTTCAAGATAAACTAAGAATGTGTGCAAATCAACCATATAATAAACATCTTGAGACATTTAATTATTTCGGATTAATTAAATTTCTTGTTTTAGATTTTGTGAGTTAAATGCACGAAATGTAAGATTTAATTATTCTTGATGTTAAAATAATTTATTCCTTTTTATTGTACTAAAAAAAGCTTGGAATATGATTAATGTGGAAATTTTTAATATCATTTTTATATATCTTCATTTTATTAGGTTGTTTTTTGACAAACGGGAGTTTAAAGACAAAAACAATAATAGAGAGATTTTCCACTTTTCATTCGCAAGCACTTTCCCTCTTCATAATTTTTAAGTGATTTCCCTAAAAACAGGTAAAAACCATTACATTGCAAAAAAAAAAAAACAAATTCAAATAAACGTGATGAGACATATATAAATGAGTGTTATATCTACACATACATATACAGGTTGTCCCACTTAAACGGGCCACTTTTGAAATAACTCCTAAACGAAGAAAGATATCAAAAATTTGAACATTACGTTTGTTGAAGTATTTGCGCTCTAGTTTACGATGGTGTTAATGTTTATTTTATTTTATTGCAGCCTTATACGATTAAATTGGTGATTGAAAGTGGCGATGTTTTTTTGACACCCACTTTTTACTATTGTAATGAAAACTATTAAAAAAGTGAATAAAAATGCCGTTAATTTCACTTCAATGTTTCAAACCGTTGCCGAGATATTCAACCATAAAGTTTCAATTTTCGTCGTTTTTTTTCTTCCTATTTTAAACTAAAATTAAAAACGAATTTTCTTATTAATTTCAAATAAATAAGGGCGTTCAAATGCTGATAAAAGTTAAAAGCTATTTTAAAACCTTAAGGGACTTAAAAATCATGTAAAATATCATTAAAACAAAATAATTTTAGAGTTTATTTATAAAAATCGATAAAAAACATATTTCCTATTTATTCAAAATGACTTCCTCGGCTTAAACGGCACAAGCGCAGTTACTGCCCCACATATGAAGTTGTTAATCGTATCATGTCTGCCAGAATTGCTAAGCATGTTTGGATTAAGTCTTCTCTAAGTGTTCCTGGAGTTGTTGGTTTACAAACTACTCAGAGAGAAAAAGAATGAGAGAACTTTTGCTATAAACCATTTTTACGTGCTCAAGGGAGCCAGAAAACATGTATTTTCAATATTATTGAAAGGGCGGAACTACCATTGTTCTCAAAGCTGTTTTGGCACTATTATTATTATTATTATTATTCAAGGAAGGGGAGGGCAAAACCCTACGCTATCTAAAGCCTCCCTGGGCCCATAAACTTACTCCTAAAGAATAACAACTACTGGGTCTGGAATAAAAGTCCAGTCCCAGGTTTTACCCATCTTAGTTTCACCACAGACCGAACAAGTCGGACCAAAACCTTAAAAGGACATAGCTTAAGATCCTCTACCGATATCCTATTCCGGCCGAAGGTTCTAAACCTAATCTCCTCACAGCCCAAACAATCCCTCATTAAATGCATAGGTGTTTCCTCCTCCGTCTCACAAACTCTACAAAAGGGTCCCATTGTCCCATTGTATAGAGATGTCTCCTTGAGCCAAAATGCCCAGTGAGGAAGCCAACCAGATGCCTGAGAGAGCTCCGTGAAAGACATCGGATCCCGCTCCTCAAAGCTCCGTCCGGACCCCCAATGAGCATCTTAGACTGCTGAGAACCCACTGCACTCATACATAAGGATGAGTGCTGTGAGGTCATCCACGTCTAGAAGCCTAACAAACATGTGCCAGAAGACACACCAACAGCAGGACCAATGAAAGGGAGAGAGGGTCCTAAATTGGCAAACCTATCCACCTCCTCATTCCCAAAGATTCCCATATGATCTGGAACCCAGACCAGAAGCACATCCTTCAGTGAAGAAAGATCTTCCAGTCTTTTAGAACATTCCAACACCAATCTGGAAGTGAAGACACGTGAGCTAAGCGCCTTCAAAGCAGCCTGGCTGTCCGAGCAGATACAAACACCTTTTAAATTAGCGTTACGCACCCTTTCATCCAAAATACAACAAAGAATTGTTAAACCTCAGCCTGGAATACGGTGGCCCACTCACCAAGAGGCACCACCAAATGGTCTCCCGTCTCAAAATAGACGGCAGCCCCAGACCTACCATCCATCCTGGTACCGTCCGTGTAGCATCGGAGATAATTCTCAGGAATCACCCCAGACGTACCCAGGGTTAATCAATCTTCCCTAAAAGGCAACTTAACCCTGTAGGAATGACCAAAGACAAAAGTCTTCAACAACCTATCAGAAGGGAAACCTGTAATGGGAATCCTTAAAAGCATCTCGCGCGATAAATAGTAGAATGACCATATCGCTTACCCTGCCAAAAACCTGCCTGTTCAATTCTATGACAGGCTTACATTTCTTGGTTTTTCACCTCCACAAAGAGAGGTGGAATTCCTAACAAAGTCTCCATGGATGCGGTCGGTGAAGTCCGAAATGCACCAGTCACCGCCAGACAAACCAAGCGTTGAATACCTTACAGCAGCTGTCTAGCGGATCGTGTTTCAATGCGACGCCACCAAACCACCATGGCACTAACTCATGCCTATACTCCTGATGCCAATATCAGACTTAAGGAGTTAAACGCAAAAAAAAAGTTTTTGAACCTATGTCAAGATGGTGGAAGCCTGCCTCTTTTGTCGCTTACCTAGAGTATGGTATGTAAGAGCACAATAACTAATTCATTCACCTTTAGTTCTTTTTAATTAGTTAAATATTTATCATATATAGGTACTCAAACTGATTATGGGAATCTCAGAATTTACTTACGGTAATCTTCCTAGATTATTAATATATATATATTTTGTATTTCCTAAAGTGCCTTCAGTAACGGTTAAAGAAAATTCCATTTTATAATCTTAAAAAGGGAGAATGGATTAAATAAAAGATTACCAGAGTTATTTAGATTAAAAACAAAAAAACGAAAGTCCGAAAAAATCTTTGGAATATTTGTTAAAAAGGTCCTGGAAAATATTTGTTAAAAACGACATATTGGCCCAACATTCTGAATAAATTAAACTTAAGGAAAAGTCTAAGTTATTAGCAATGATATTGGAATTTGGATAATGAACTTTTTAATAGAATCTTAATAGATAAATGTTTGTATAAAATTAACGGGTATGTTTGGAATAAATTTGCATCTTTTTACTTTCTCTTACCTTCCTTTTTTTTTTCTCTCATGGTTTAAAAAAAAGAAAAAAGTTTTCCAATCGGTAGCAGAATATTGAGAAGTAGCTGAAAAAGAAACGAGATGTAGTCGTTCCCTATTTTAATATGTATGAAAGGCGACATGTTTCAGGAATGAATGCCAAGTGAATATACAAGTAATAGCGCAATCGGATTATTAGAGAAATAGGAATAAGTGATGCAAGGAAATCAGTTAACGGATTTATTATTTGACACATCTCAAATTTAGCTTAGTTTTATTGATATGAAATTATTTATCATGAACAATATAGAGCATTTCTTTATCTACAAATCTATCTAGATAGAATTTAGCGTTTATTATCTGAACTGAAAGTTTCTTGGACTTTGCACATTTTAGATTCAGTATTTATTGAGTGGTTATGCTGGACAACATTTCAGTCAACACTTATATATCAAACAGTTTCCTCTCTCACTGTCATCACTAAAAAGAAGAATACATTGAGATTTACCTGACTATTAGCGTTATGGCCGAGCTCAGAGGTATGAGGGTGAATAAAAAGAAATACTCAGCTGTGAAACCAGCAATATACACTACGTTCTCATATTGCAAGTTATTTAAGGTTTGTACGTGCACCAGTCCCAAACCGTCAAGAGCATGCGCACAGAGAGTATGCTATTCGTGCAGCGATTTCTCAAGCTCAAACGGTTTCCAATCTGATACATGTGTTCATGCTGTTGAGCTCAAACCGTTTGGAAACTGTCATAGCAGTCAGAGCTCAAAGTGCCAACCGATTTCAAACTGGCAGTCCAACGCATGCGCAAAGCAGTTTTAACGCATTAAATTATTTATTATTATGCTTCTTTGTCTGTCTTGGACAATATTCCTTTCTATTTATTTTTTTACTTAACCTGTGTTTGTAGATATAACCCCTTAGAACTATTGGCTGTTCTGTGCTATCTCAAACTGTTCTTTAAAAGTATACGAAAAGATATCTCGTGCACTTATTTCCCATACTCAATGTTATTTATTGGCTATGTCCTAACCATTTTTAATGAAACTCGTTTCTTACAGATGTATGAGCTAATTTATTATAGATTTATAAGCAAATAACTAACCTTCCGTTTTTTTTTCAATACTGATCACAAAGCGTTCTTGCTGGTTAAGTTTTCAAACAGGGCATGGTGAAGCATACACAGTGAAACCAGTTTGCAAACTAGTCAGAGACTATCACAAACTCGCTGCATGAACAAACCTTGAATTAGAATTAGAATGACGCAGGGGGGGACTCGAACCCAGGCACTGCAGCCTCCCATTGACGCTTATTTGCTAACCCCTCAGTACCTAGTACAGAAGCAGTCCAGGACCTTCCCCATCTTTCCTTCTTGAAAAACGATTTCCTCCGGTCTCAGAGTGCCGAAGATTTCGTACCGCAATCTGTCGATTGCAACGCAATCAAACAGCAAGTGAGGGGCTGTCTCCTCCTCTTCCTGACACAATTTACACAAGGGCTCTGAATCCACCAATCCCACCTTGTGCAGATGTTTCTTGAACCTTCCATGCCCAGTAAACAGGCCCGGTATCAGAGAAATCTGATACCTGCATAGACCGGTCTCTGGTTCTTCTTCTACACAGCTCTGGCATGACCATTTTGCCGTGTCCCAGTACTTAGCCTCCAGTGACGATGATGCTCTCTCCGAGTCCATTTTTCAGAGACGCCTTCGCCATATTTTTGGCTATTCCCAGAACAGGTTCCGGCCCACAGAAGGGAGTATTCGCTCCCTTCCTGGCCGCGAACAAACCTATACTTATAACCGACAAATTTTCTTTAATTTTGGAATTCTTCAGACCAAATGGTCCGTGATTTCAATATTATATAAGTGGAAGAACCAAAACTATAACAAAATAACACTGACCTCTCAGGTCGCCCAGAACTTTTCTGAAATCGATATTTTTGGAAAAGATAGCAATGTTTAAAGAAACTCAGAGTAATTATAATGAAAATCGTGAGGCATAACTTGCACAACCTCCGCTTTAATGCTACGTATGCGGAATGTCTATAGGGTAAAGCTAGGAGAGATGACGGGTGTAGGAGAGAAGACGCAGGCTTTGCTTCTCTTGTTTGCTACCACGTGGCGTCATGGAAGTTAGTCTAGGAGTAGAGAGATTAGAAGTGAACCTATTGCAAAATTCTTCAGTTATTTTGTGAGTTCTTCTGTGTTCTATGAACATTTATAAGCATCAGCTATATCTGGTGAATACCTGAATTTTCATAACGCTTAGTAAATTTTTTTCTTTTTTATATAATGTATTAATTGCAATTAAAATGAAAGATTTCCAGCTGTGGTTAAAGTTGGACTCGTAGACATAGTGTTTTCCAAGTTTCATGTCGATCAACCATGTTACCTTCATAGAGGAGAGGTCTCCTACCGTAGTAGGAGCGACGGCCAAATGTAGTGTATTTGTATTTTGTTTCTGGAATAAATGAGAATGTCTTTATTTTGAAAAATAACATTTTTTTGCAGATAATATTACTTGATATATGTTTTTTAAGCATTACCTCTTTAATATATTTCCTATATTTTGATACAAGGCATAACTTTGAAATGTGCATCATCTTTCCTAGCTTTACCCTATAAATTGTATTTTTGGTTTTATAAAATTTCTATAAGCATTTAGATCTCTAGTTTTGCATTTATTAATATTGAAGAACCCCATAAATACTCGTATTTCTTGCACCAGGTGTTTGCTAGAATTGAATTTATTGTACAAATTTGCACCAAGAGGAGTTTTTTTATTGTTAAATATTGGCGGTTTTAGTGCAGATTTGTGGAGAAGAAATACGGATAGCTTTGAAACATTTAAACACGAATACTATCGGCATGTACAAATGACTACCTTTTTTTCAGTTTGAATTAAACGATAAAAAAAGAAAGAAAAAGGCGTCTTAGGTTGTACGCTTAAACATAGCATCCTACTTGTACTTGATATATTACAGCACTTTTTTAAACATTTTAATCCAGTTGTCAATAAAAAAGTTTTTCCTAAAACAAATTACTTATTTTAAAATAAACCATTTTCTATATAAAAAAAATTAAAAACTGTTCAACCATTTAATAATACGTTAATCGTAAATTTACATTCCTCACTACATACAATACTGTGTTTTTGCCTTACTTTATTATAAACACAAAAATTATGTGGCATAATAGCAACCAAAACGTAGAGAATTACTCTGAACAAAACTGAATATCTCAGAGAATATATTTTCTTGTTCAATAACCGTTTTTCATAACAAACAAAAAAAAAAAATCTATTTTAAGAATTTATTAAAACAAATTATATGATTCATTTTGAAAAAAGTAAGTTTGAAATAAAAAAATCCATTTTCGAAACCTTTTATATCTCCAGATTAAAAAAAAAAAATCTGGTGTGAAACATTCACAACTACTTTCTCTTACACCAGTTCTCAAAATTATAATTGACAAATTTTTATAATTTGTGTACCAAATTTAATGAAATTCGTCGAAAACTGGAAAAAAAAAAAACTGTTCAGTAAAAACGCACTTCCGGTTTACTAATTTTCTTGAAACTCGGAATTTTGGCCATCTATTTTGTTTCTAATTAATTTTGTTTGGATGATAGAATTTTATAATCAATTATGATACCACTTTAGAGAAAAACATAAACCCATACACACTCCTCCAAAAGTGCCCTTAAATGAATTTTCCCAGAGAAATATTTTAAATAAAAGTTGTAGATCTCTATATGTTTAGTTTATATACGAAGTTTCAAGAAAATTGTCGGAGTCATTTTTTTGTGAAAATCGCGAATAAGTGAAAAAAAAAAAAATCATTTAGTAAAGTGGTAATGTAAACGCACTTCCGGTTATCCGATTTTTTTTGAAACTTGGAATTTCAACATCATATTTAATTCTAATTAATATTATTTAGATGATAGAATTGTTTAATAAACTGGAATAGCACTTTAGATGAAAACCTAACCCCTTCCCATCTCTCATTACTGCCCTTAAATTAATTTTCCCAGAGAAATGTTTCAAATAGAAGTTGTAGCTCGTTGTATGTGTAGTTGATATACGAAGTTTGAACGAAAGCGTCGAAGTGATTTTTGAGAAAAACGCAAAAAAGAAAAAAAAAAAAAAAGAAACTAGTAACGTGGTACATCCGATTGAGTAATTTTGTCAGATAGCGTACAGGTGATACCTAAACGAAATATCAAGTTTCAACTTTCTACGGTTTTTCGTTTTTGTGCTATGCTGAAGCAAAACCACTTTCTGAACTCAGTGGACCTCAAAACGGATATTTCCGGTGAAAACTCGATATCGAAAATTTGACATGATTACAGTACTTCCTCTTTTACTAGGAGTAAGAGAAAGTAAATATAAAAAAATGTATTACCTATATGGAAGTCTTGAAAAAATTAATTAGAATAGATTTATAATAATTATGTAGAGTATTATAAATTCTGAAATTTATTAATTTGTTTTTTCCTACCTCGATGAGTTCATCTAGGTACTATTAATAGTTATTAATAGTAATAATAACTTAGTTTAGTAATACAAAATCAGTGCTTCATCGTATATCGTCGAGAGCCGAACAGATCAGACAATATGGTCGCTGTCCATTTCTCCATGTTACAGAGTGGGCAAGCAGATGTGACAACCCCATTTCTATGAACGTGCTTAGCTAAAAAGCCATGCCCCATCACCAGCGAATTGCTTCAACCACAGTTCAATATAAACTACAGTTCAACGGAAATTTGCGACATCCATCTATCATGGAAGATCAGGTGAGTGGAAGATTATGATTATGATCGAGGATGCCCACGATTTAATGGCAGCTGCTACCACATGTTTTTTTCCTTAATATTGTTTTCCCTTCGCGAAATCTGCAATAAGCGGCTAGTGTTAGCAAAGCTTAAGATTTGCGCTAGATTATGCTAATGTAGAGCCTTTCTTTGTCAGAACATATGCCCGCATCATTCCTCTCGATCCCGCAATGACTTTAAATCTACTGACAAGAATCCAGCCATTATTTATTCGAAATGGAATTTGCATGTTAAAATACTCACCGAGTATATGTATATCTGGAACGTATGATCCTACTCTGCCGAATCTTTGATTACTTTGAATTTTTTTTTTTAGCGCTCTAGTCTATGATCTTCAGAGACATCCAACTGAGGGAGCAAGGCGACACTACTGATACTTAATAAACAATATAACTTATAACAACCGAGATTAGTGGTAACTGAATATGCTATTAATATTTCCTAATGAATATGATAATAAAACATAAAATTGATTAGAAGGAAAACAAGTAATTTCAAGAACTATATAATTTGCATTGCTAATTAAGATTAAGGTACACAACCTATACTAGGTAAACATTATAACAACTAACCCACAACACAGGTGTTAATATATATTACTCTAATGGATACATTAATAACCGAATAAATATTCACGAAGAGTAAAATTGACAATTTTGTATTAAATTAAAACTTTATTAAAATATATTTTTAGGAAACTAGAGACATTTCTAGCGATGGCAAATTATTTGTGTTATATGTACATTTACATACTTATGCTGTGAACACAGAGAGACTTCTTATTTGATAGCACAACTCCCATTTTAAACTACCCACATGTTGTGTTATACATATTGTTGAACTTTTAGTACTGAACTCCAACTTTTTAGTACAAAGTTTAACTTTATAAATCTTTCTTTCTTCTTAAAATTTATTGAACTTGGCTAAAAGTTTACAAGAAATATTATTGCTTCATTAATTTACTTTTTCTTAATGCTATTGTTAAAAAAAAAAAATTATATATAAAAAAAAAATCAAAGAATTTTTACATTCTCTTACTCCTAGTAAGAGGAAGTATTGTAATCGTTCAAATTTTCGATATCGAGTTTTCATCGGAAATATCCGCTTTGAGGTCCTCTGAGTCCAAAAAAGTGGTTTTTAGCGAATGGTCTGTGTGTTGTGTGTGTGTGTCTGTCTATGTGTGTGTGTGTGTTTTGTGTGTGTGTGAACAGCATAGCTCAAAAAACGAAAAACCGTAGAAAGTTAAAACTTTATATTCCGTTTTGGTATCACCATGGCAGCTGACAGTACGTTATCTATCAAAATTCCTCAACCGGAAGTCCCACTTTACTAGTTTTTTTTTTACGTTTTGGCGATTTTCTCAAAAATGGCTCCGACGATTTTCTTTAAACTTGGTATATCAACTTCATATGCAAAGAGCTACAACTTTTATTTGAAACTTTTCTCCGGGAAAATTTATTTAAGGGCACTTCCGAGGAAGGGGTGAGGTTAGGTTTTCATCTAAAGTGCTATTTCAGTTTATTAAACAATTCTGCCTTCTTAATAATGTTAATTGGAATTAAGTATGTTGTTGAAATTTCCGAGTTTGAAAAAATCGGATAAGCGGAAGTGCGTTTATTTTAACACTTTACTAAATGATTTCTTCACTTTTTCGCGATTTTCTCAAAAATGGCTCCGACGAAATTCTTGAAACATCATATATAAACCAAACATGCAATGATCTACATCTTTTAATTAAAACATTTCTCTGGGAAAATTCATTTAATGGCACTTTTAGGAGAGTGTGGGGTTACAGCTTCCTCTGAATTGCTATCATAGTAGTTGATAATACAATTCTATCATCCAAAGAAAATTAATAAGAAACAGATAGATGGCCAAAATTCGGAGTTTTGAGAAAATTAGTAAAGCGGATGTGCGCCATTACTGAACAGTTTTTTTCAATTTTCGACGAATTTCATTAAGTTTGCTACACAAACTATAACATTTGTCAATTATAATTTTGAGAACAGGAGTAAGAGAAAGTTGTGTGAGTGTTTCACACCAGATTTTTTTTATTTTATTGTAGTGCAGATAAAAACGTAGATCAAAGC
This sequence comes from Triatoma infestans, assembly GCA_011037195.1. NCBI lineage: Eukaryota > Metazoa > Arthropoda > Insecta > Hemiptera > Reduviidae > Triatoma > Triatoma infestans. The sequence goes on along the minus strand of JAAEAF010003347.1, from coordinate 32,555 downwards.
CAATATATTCCGACCTGAATACATACATCAACTGTACACGACACAAAAGAACAAAAATGGAGTACAGTAATAGGATTGCCTATAGAAAGGAACTTCTCAAAGTAGATTAAATTGAGGAAAAACAAGAATTATCCATTTCCAAGAGAGGGAAAAAAATATATCAACTATTCGATGAATACGAAGTTGGGGACAACTTGATCTATTTTTTTTCTGTGCAATGATTCAAATAATTTTTATAAAAAAATTTAACAATGCTTATTCTGAAAAACTGTCAAAGCATTTTTAGTTTCTGATATTTTGTCTATTAATTTAAAAAAAAAAAAAAAATTGTTGAATTGGATATGTCGTTACCTTTTTATTATAACTGTTATGTAACATCAGAATTGGGGCCCGTAGAGGGAACAATGCCTATATTCTAGTGATATCAATGAAACTTCTTTGTCCTTACTTTTAACTATTATTTTCTTTCCTAGCTTTCGACTAGAGAACTATTAACATCAGGGAACCATGAACTATAACTAACATAAAATATAGTTTATATATCTATATATATATATATATATATCGATTTATAGAATTAATAATTAAATATATATTGTCCGATTTCGGATTTTTGCGCTAGTACCTGAAAATGCATTTTGTGCATGATGTAAGTTACATTTTTTTCCTTATTAACCTACGAGAGAAGATAATGAGGCTAATTTGTCTCTTAAGACACCTAGGATGGTTATCTGGAAGGATCCTACAAGATAGATGCTATTACTAATGGATTGTGAAGTGAATCCTAGGTTAAGATGAAATTTCCATCTTAACCTAGTAGGAATAGTTTGATTGGAGACTTAAAAGGAAGCATGACTTTGGAGCCGAGTATTTTGCATTGTTAGGATTGACTTTTTTGGAGAGTTGAGCGTTTGGTTGTACCCCATATTTCAATGCCGTGCGCTCATGTAGGTTCTAATACAATACGTATTAATTAGTCCTGTACTGTCCTGGAAAGAGATTAATCTGTTTCTATCTAAGAAAACATTATTGCCCTCTTGAGATCTATTTCTCTTAATTCTTGCACAAGAATTCAACTTAAAGCTTTTGTTTATGTAATTCAGATAGTAGACTGCGTAGATTATTTGTAGAGGAATTAGGTTGTAGTAGACTAGACGAAGGGTTAAGGTTAATTTTATGTATTTGGTCTTATTGAATTTGAGGGAAAACTTTTTGAATCATTTTTCTAAAGAGTTGAGGTGTGTTCGTAGTTTCTACATGCTATTGTAATGTGTTTGGTGTGGATGTTGTTGTATTTGTTGTAGTTGGTTGTGTCGTGAGCGGTTTAGTAAAAGGGCTGGTATGTATGTTTGAGATAGAAATATTAGTAATAATCAAGAGAGCTCCACTGTCTTTAAAATAAATATATTATCTCTAAGTAAATTCATGTATTTTACAATATCACAACTATATCTTAATAAAATGATGTTTATCTAGAATATAGGCAAACCTCGCATGAATTTTACAGAGCGATTCCTAAGGTAGTGTTCTGGCTTTCAAAGCAGAATGCAGACTTAGTTGTTTGAAAGCAGAAGTCAGACTCTTCTTGTTAGAAGGCAGAGTGCAGACTGTACTAAGGAATGCTCTCTCTCTAGCGGGGGGATTTTCTTTTACAAAAGAGTTGGCCTAACGGGTCTTTGTGCCTTTGTTTTCCTAATAGCAATGACCCCCAAATTACAGTACCTGACTCTAAATACACTCTTTTTGAAGGTAAATTCACTATTTAATATATTAACAAAAGTAGATTTTTCAAACTATAAAATATTCTAAACTATTTTTCAAAACTATTATTTTTCTATTACGTTCTTCCACTACACTATTAATTAGATCATGGTTACTGGATAAGACAGATGCGTCATCAGTGTAGGTAAAAAGGATAATATCATCATTCTTTAAAATATAAAGGGTGGGAATTAGAATGCTGCTTTGCGAAACTATGGTATCAGCATGATTGTAAGGAGAGAAAATTGTACCGACTAATACTCTGTCATTAAATCATTATTTCTTCATTCCAAAATTCAATAATATCCGCCAATGTAATCAGTACGGTAAAGTCATTAATATGGCTACATCTATTAATGCAGTGAATGCCCAGTAATTTCTTATTAACATAGCAAGGCAAACAAACGAATATGAATAAACATTTCTCTAATTAATTTATGCACTATTAACATTTCCATTTGTCCTATTAATTTGCACAATCAATTAATCAATATTAACAAATCGAGGACGAAATTAATCTTTATCAGCAGGATGCATTTTATTTGTTTTTTTTTTTTAAACTTAAATAATGTATCCAATTCATTATTTAAATTCTTTAAAAAAATAAGGTCAACAGTTTATTTTGAATTTTTGCGCCAATTGCAATTACTACAACATCTTTCCTTTAAAGATCAAAGGCATATAATTTTTATTTGAAAGGTGCTTCTTTTTTTTTCGAGAATTTAGCTTTGTACATGGGAACTTTACGTCAGTCCATCTCCATTCATAATGCCACTATGAGACAGACGATGATATTAAGAGAATTTATATGTCCTATGAACCCCCCTTTTTAATGAAAATTTACCCAATTTGCCGATCGAAGCAATAAGAAGATATGCCGGTTAAGTGTTTCACATCAAATATCAATTACGGTTTTTAATTTCTAAAACTTTCTCTTACTGCTAGTAAAAGGAATTATTGTGATCTTGTCAAAGTTTCGAAACTGACAAAAGTTTTCATCGGAAATGTATGTTTTGAGGTTCTCTAAGTGTGAAGAAATATTATTTTTAACAAATGTATGTGTATATATTTTTAGAATCTATATATATGCTTGTGTGAGAACAAAATATCTCAAAAAAAAGATAAGTCTCAGGAAGCTCAAACTTCTTATTCCGTTGAAGCATTAGCAGCGCTTCTGACACGAAGGTTTTGGACAAAATCTATCAACCTGAATTGTGATTTTATTCAATTTTGTTGGTTTTTTTTTTTTTCCAGTTCAGTAAACTTCGTATACTATTTAAGCACATAAATAACTATCATTTTTATTTGAGCGATTTCCCGCACAATTTAATTTCTCAGAGGTTATGGGGCAACAAAAATATAATAAGCATTCTTATAATGTATCACTTCACAATCCAATTTATAATTTCTCTATAATATTAATTAATAATTGGAAGCTATAGTAGAATTCCAATCGTAAAGAAAATCGGTTTACCGGAAATGATACAGAATAGGTTTTTTTTTAGAAATGAAAGAAAGCCGTATGAGTGTTTCACAACCTAAATTTTTTGTTGTTGTAATAGCTTATTTTACTAAGTAGTATTAACATCAAGAAATTTATTTATTTATTGATGAGATCTCTGTATCAGAAAATAATATTTCCTCTTACAGTGGTATGGAGTGTGTAAGAATTATTTTAGAGGACATATTTGAATAAAGTTATAAATTAATTTTAGTATAATATACGGTGGTAACTTTGTATCGGCACCATTATTAAAATGAATGGAAAGTTCATTTTTTACGGTAAAGCTACGAGTATTTTCTATTACAGAATTAATGTATGCGGAGATTTTGTTATGAATTTTTAATGAAACACAGTTAAAACAGTTTCCAACAATATGAAGCTGGAAAAGTAGAAAATAAAAGCTAAAATAAATAAATTTATTGTACTTTGTTGATTTTATGTATATATATATAATAATTAAATTCACTCATATAAATATAATTCCTTTTTTGAAACACTTTATTATTAAATTAAATGAATAATAATTTAATTTATTTATTTAATAAACAAAATAAGCTCGTTTGGAAATGTGTTGTCTTTTAGCCCACGTCTTTTATTATAAATTATTTATTTATTTATTTTTGTTATACGAATATAATTAGACTGTTGATTAGATATAATAAGGTAAGCTGGCTCTGTATTGTGCTGTCTATGCTTATCCCATATTTTTAAAACTGGGTGACCGCCTGAAAATTAAGTTTATTATTATTACACAAAAAAATGAAAGGTCAAAATTTACGCTATCCAAAGCCTCTATAGTTACCCCCCCCCCAAAAGAGTAACACCATAACAAATCGGACCATAATCTTAAAAGGAAATAGCCTAAGCTCTTCCACAGATAATTTACTTCAATCAAAGATTCTGAAACTAATTTCCACACCACCCAAACAGACCGTCCAAGAGATGTAACGGATGCAAATTTCCCTATTAAAACAGACAATCATAATCCAAAAAATAAATGCAGAACCCAAAAATATCCAAACTTGTAAATAGTAAATAATTGAAGCACTAATGTAAATTGCAAATTTTTACAGTATTATACTGAGTTCTGATGACGATTGAATACAAATTCAAAATGTTGGCAACGAGTGGTTTTTCGTCAAAATCAATGCCCTTCTGACAAACCCTAAATTTTATTATTATTATTATTATTATTATTATTATTATTATTACTGGTATTAGCTCTCTCGGCCATAACCATGTACAACCTTTCAATTTACTTCTCTAACAGTCTATCAGACCTACAGCTAGTACTGTTTATCCACAATCCTAATCAATAATGAGCGTAGTACTTAAAATGTTTGGTAATTTATAATTACTATAGATCCCTAAAACTGTATTCATTCACAACATTCACGCTAATAAATACATGCACACTAAGACGATCATTCACATTATATTCTAAAAACAAACTAATTTACCTATTCAACACATTCTTGCCAATAAATACATTCATTTTAATGAATACAGGCAAACTAACAATCCCATTATACTTAAACCTAAATTACAATTATTTCTCTCAAAATGTACGCTTAAAAAGTTAGTAATTGCTCGTTTCCTCGCTAATTTTTTTTATTTTTATTTTACAATCCTTTATAAATTCAAATATGGTAATTTTTTTTTAGTATCAACACCTACGGTCACTGCGCCAGGATACTTCCTGTGCAGCACCGGCCTCTGGATAGTATACACTCGTTACAAACAACACTGCCTGCGCAGTGAGCCATAGAGTCACTTATTAAGAGAAAATCTAAGCAGTACTGTTTGGACTCGACCCGAGACCTCCGCCTATGGGTCTAACCCCGTTATTCTCGAGAAATAGTAACATTATATTTACCTACTGTATACGTAGAATAGATTATAAGTAAACAAAAGAAAAAACCGCACTACAACTATGTATTGCAAGTAAAGTATAACAGACAAACTGTTAGCTTTTTTAGGCGCCTAAACGTAAGACCAACTATGATAGTAAAAAGTGTGAAATCTTATTAATTAAAATTAATTAATGAAAACTTATTAATTATGAGTTTTCAGTATTAAAAATTATGCTAGAGAGAAATATTTTCTCCTTCACCGATAGTTTATGAATATTTTGTATTACCTAAAGAAAAAAAATAAGAGAAAGTAAAAATTATTATAAAAGACCAAAAAATAACACACGAACTCAACGACCATTCTAAAAATATCATCTCTATATAAAATACACTCTATACAAAACCATCCCTATATAAAATAGAAAAAGACAAAGCCCAACCTCTCCTTGATCCACTTCACATCAGAACTGACATCAATAACATAATTACAGATTGGTAATTACAGACTGGTAGTGAAAAACCAACGTCCACAAATAGAATATTGAATTTCAATTCATAACGCAATCTATCAGCAACAATAAATGGTACAAAGAGAGCAATAGACCTAAGTTACAAAACTTTCCGCGAGAAAAAATATAACTAGCAACAATTACAATAATCGTCTCCAAAATTATTTAAAAAAACAAAAAAACATCTCACCAACATATAAACACCATTTACATGCCTGTAATACATATCAATAAATTAACAGTAAAATTAAAAAAAAAAAAAATTAAAAAGGCCCAGCCAACTGTATATAAACAGCCACATATATGCTCAAAATATATACATCATATATATAGGGTGTCCCAAGGTATATGGATAACGACTTTTTCCTCAGAAACTAAGATAGCTAGAAAAACTAAAAAATACGTGTCCCCGTAGTTTTTTATTAGAAAACCAAGTTTAATTTGCAAATTTGTTTTGGTGCTTCGAGAAGCGAGATACAGGCACCAACTTCATTTTTTCAAATGGGGAGGTGTAGTTTTTATTTAAGAAATAAATTCCTCTATTTTTTGGAAGAAAAATTTACTTGAACGGTTTTTTTCCTTGAGCGATATTTTACAAGTTATGAATGAAAACATGATTCCTATAAGAAATTTCAAAATGATATTATAACGGTTTTTTGATTGAATAAGAAGAAAAGCACTATTTATTATAAATTTTACTCCTCATTAATTACAGATCTTGCTCGAACGGCCCCCACCATTAGAGATGCATACATATGCTTTTTCCTGCCAATTGCACCTTACGGCCAAAGAAATACATCTCTAATGTTGGAGACCAGTTCTGTAATTAATGCAAGAACTGTAATTAATGAGGAGTAAAATTTATAATAAAATAGTACTTTTCTTATGAAAACAAGAATTAGTTGGCTTCTCGACCGAATCAAGGTAGAAAACAAAAAACACAAAAGAAATTTTGTAATTTATTTTAATAATTAAATTTTTAAATTTAAAAAAAAAAATTACAAAATTTCTTTTTTGGTTTTTGTTTTTTATCTTGAATCGGTCGAGAAGCCAACTAATTCTTGTTTTCATATTACAACTAACGGCCAACAAAGAAAATCTTCTGATAGTACTTTTCTTCTTATTCAATCAAAAAACCGTTATAATATCATTTTGAAATTTCTTATAAGAATCATGTTTTCATTCATAACTTGTAAAATATCGCTCAAAGAAAAAAACCGTACAAGTAAATTTTTCTTACAAAAAATAGAGGAATCTATTTCTTAAATAAAAACCACACCTCCCTATTTGAAAAAATGAAGTTGGTGCCTGTATCTCGCTTCTCGAAGCCCCAAAAGCAAATTTGCAAATTAAATTCGGATTTCTAACGAAAAACTACAGGGACTCGTATTTTTTAGTTTTTTTCTAGCTATCTTAGTTTCCGAGAAAAAGTCGTTATCCATATACCTTGGGACACCCTGTATATAATGGATTTGCGAAGGAGAGAAAAATTGTTTGGTTTAGATGAATTAACTAGAAGTAAAGTTGAATACTGTATAATATAAAAGCAACATTGACTGCCTGGACTTTACACTGAAATATATAGAATGGTAGTGAAATGTAAAGAGAAAAAGGTTGATGACGCGCAGTGACTGTTGTATGAACTCTACTATAAGACTCCCTGAATACTTTCCCGTCGCTGTATTTAACAGTTTATCCCACTCAGTTCTGGCCTAAACTAGTGAGTGAGACTGTCTCTCTCTCTCTCTCTCTCTCTCTCTCTGCTTTGGATCCCTCTCTTGTTCCTATTACATATAGGAAAAGCGAATAGGGTATAGTTCTGTAGAGGGTCAGAAAACTTTAGCTAGCATAGGTAGAAGCGTATATATATTTAGTAACGGTGATCCCTCAAATATCGCATACATAATGAGGAAATACTGCCACTTCAAAGGTCTCTCTATAGGCGAAAGGCTTTTAATTAATCGTTAGATGTGCATTGAAATTGCACCATTCGTTAGGAGATTTACATAAGTAAGAGTGAGAAGGCGAGCATGATCAGCCATGTGCTCTATTTCAATAAAGTATCTTTTATCTTCCTTGTTTATTCTGTCCAACGGGTGTAATTGATTGTTCAACGTCTACAGTCCGCTAACAAAATATAGACATGTTTGCCTTCCGTTTCATAATAAAATGTTTAAATTCTTTGTAGTTTAAAAAAAAGAAGAATTAAATTGGAATTTTCATTGAAAAACTATTTTCACTAAAGCAAAATTTTATATTTTGCTAAATGACTTAAGCTACAAAGCAGCAGATAATTAAAGTACTCCAGATTTTTTGTTTTTTTTAATCAATAATTGGAAATGAATGGAAATTTTATCTTACAAAAATATTCGTCGTTTGATCTATGAATTCTTTTCACCGGATACCGTACCGGGATTTTATATTAACCCCAGTTTTCTTTAAAATACTACCTGTTATTATTTAGTGAAAAAGTCTTGTATGATGTGAGGTTTCTTCTTCTTTCTAAGTACCTTATACACAGAACTAAGAACAAACTCCAAAAGGCAACATTAATATAAAAGCAAGATCTTAGACAAACTGATGATCGATAAATTATATTCTGAGGATTGGCTTAGCCGTTGTTATAGACCTCAAAAAAAAAAAACCACAACACACATTGTAGAAGAAAAGGAAGCGTTACAGATTACTTTTAATATAAAAGAAATGTAACATTGATATCTCTTGATTGAACGCTGCCTGATGGCCAGAAATATTGAATCAACATGCAATTGTATACAGAAATCTCTATATCTTATTCACATTTCCTTTATATCGTATTCAATTTCCATATCTTTATATTACCTTTCAGGAACAGGAAAGCCACCTTACTGGGCAGGTAAAACCAAAAAAAAAATCTGTTCTGAAATACTCACACGACTTTCTCTATATAGCAATTTACATAGTTAGTATTGGTAACTTCTCTTCAAACTTATAATTATTACTAAATGTTTAATTGCTTTTTAATATCAAATCAATGAGAAAATCTTAACTTAATTTAAAACGACTTTATTTTTTTGAGGAAAACTCCCCAAAATTTCACCTCCACTCATCCCTCCACTAAAAATATATTTTCGCGGAAAAATGTTTCAAATAAAAGTAATAGACTTACGTAACGAAATCTTATTGTTACGCCCTCCCGCAGAATCCAAACTTAAATTCAAATTTGAACTTTCTACAATTATACGTTTTTCAATTATGCTACCGCTTGTCCCACAAACACAGACCAGTTTTTATAAACCACTTTTTCGTATTCAGGGTACCTCAACGTGTATTTCCCGGTTAAAATGCAATATCAAAAATTTGACGAAAATCGTAATACTTCCTCTTTTCAGTAGTAAAAGAGAGAGAGAGAGAGAGAGAGAGAGAGAGAGAGAGTAAAAAAGATTATAGAATTCCTTCAATGTTTCTGCTTTGCTTCTCTATTGTGGAGAATTATGTACGATATTGTGTTAAAAGTTAAATTTTCCATTTCAAGCGGAAACAGAAGCTGGCCAATTATAGTTTAAAAGAAATTTCTGAATTGAGGAAAGAAAAAAAAAAAAAAAAATTGAAGTTTAATGCTGCACAATCTCTGCTTGCATATTTGTATCTAGGATACGTATTGAAAAGCCAATTGCATTTTCATTATGAAGGAGTATTGATCCAACAAGTGGGCAATTTGAAGTATCTAGGAGTCATAATTGACAAGAACTTCACGAACAAGCCTACCATGAATATAGGTTGCACGGGATTGGTGAATAAAGTGGGCTAAGTGGTTAAAAGTTTATTGGAGACTAAAAGTGGTGAAAACATAGAAATATTTTTATTATAGTGCAATTTTGCCTATCATAACATATGCAGCTTCAATTGGTTCGAAAGCTAAAAAAAGGAACGATTACGTTAAAAGAACTTGCCACAGATTCAAAGGTTATTTGCAATACATATTTATATCGGTTTTTATAACTATTACGTATTTGGTAGCTTTCTGATTGATTGGATATTTATTGGATTTTGAGTAATTTAATATCCATATAAACATAAAAAATCAAAGAAATTTCTAAAAAAAAAAATCTATTCAAATTTGGCAAATTAAATTATGAGCAATATACTCACTCAACAGGGCACTGATTACCCCTTCCATCAATACGCAAAGGTGCCCCCCAGGAACATAGAGGAAGCTATAAGATTTTGAAGAAAATTCGCAACACAGACTATGCAGATGGAAGTAAACAAGATGAACACGTGGGTGCAGCTTTCGTTGTATACTTTGACGTCAGGATCATATTTGGTGGGACGGGAGCAAAACAAAGTAAGTAATGTATGTTGTTTAAATAATTAAGCAGAATTTTTAGCAGCTACCCAAAGCTTGCAGCAACTGGATTTTCTGTTTTACTGTGGAAATATGGTTAGATCACATTCATGGTTTGGTAAAAGCCGATGGTTCTTCTGGATAGTTGCTGATTTAAACTTTATACGATGGCAATACGATGTCATAAAAACAAATTGGTACTGCAAGCTCAGTCGGAAGTGGAATTGTGGTTCAGTTGAACTCACACTTCTTGGTTTGGAACAAATTTACACAAAATGGAGATTGTGTTAAAAAAAAAAAATTCTTGAAGGGAATTAAATTATTGGATTTTGGTATAGAAAATAACGATCTGTATTTTGTGCACTAAGCAAGGCCACAAGTGTGTATAAATTAAAAGCTGGGAAGTCTTGAAAAACGTACACCCATTTTTTTCACTGTTAATATATCAGGATAATCCTGTAAATAACATTATTCTGCATAAATAAATAAGATAATCTATATATATATATAGAAATGAATGTCCTTTGTACGTAAAGGCAAATCTCGAGAATTAATGACTCAAATGTTGTCAAATTTATATGCGTTGTTAAGGCTGAGGTATAGATTGTTTTTAGTATACAAAATTTTCGACAGGTGGCGCTTTTCAAAAGATACGAAAAATCGTTTTTTTTTCGCGTATCGTACAGCTTCATAAAAATGAATGTCCGTTGCACATAATGGCAAATCTCGAGAATCAATTACTCAAATGTTGTCAAATTTATATATGTTGTTAAGGCTGAGGTATAGATGTAGCCGCCGTTTGTAGCTTGCACACGTACGCGAACCTTCCGCATTGTGTATATATATATATATATGTGCCCCCGAAGGCAGAACAATAAATATTGTACATCAAAAAGCATTGCAATAAGAAAAGTAATTTTTTCATTCGAAATGCATTACAATCAAAATATTATTTTTAACAAAATATATGCATTTTTCTTCTTTTTTTTATTTACAATCAAAATATATGGACCAGCTCACTAGAGCTTTACACATAGTGGCAAACAGAAGAAAAAAGAAAAAAAATTAGAGGTCTTGATAAAGTCGGGGTTTCAGCCTTCTTGATGAGGTAGGCTCGCCTATGTGGTAGTGTGTTGTTGTTGGTAATGTGTTAAGTGTTAAGAAGAAGCTGTCTGTTAATTTGGTCATGTGTGTGTGTATGTCTGCAATATCGAGTTCTCTATGTATTTGGGTGTTCCTGATAAACCAGGGTGCGTTTAGTGCTGTTCGTAGAACTTTGTTCTGAAATGTCTGCAATCGTTTCGTCAGTATGTTACTTGCTATGATCCAGACTGGGCAGGCATATGTCAAGAGAGGTCTCAGTTTTATAGAGTAATGTGGTACAGGAGTGTTTGAGTGGTGTGTTTCTGTTGATAAGTGGGTAGAGCTGTTTCAGTCGGGTATATGCTTGTTGTAGTTTAGTGTTAATGTGTAGTCTCCAGGTGAGTCTGGTGTCCAGGATCACGCCGAGATAGCGCACTCCTCGGTCTTTTTGTTTCCAAGGGACTTCTTGGTTGTTGATATGCAGAATACGAAGGTTCTTATTCCGAAATCGTCGCAGAGCGAAGAATTTTGCTTCAGTTTTGGAAACGTTTAGCTTCAGTTTGATATTGTATCTAAGGACGTCTGTAAGTCAGTGATGCTTCTGTTTAAGTCTGTGTTGGAAGAAGCTAGCATGGTGTCGTCTGCGTATGTGGCTAGTGTCGTTGAAGGAGGTTCAGGTATGTCAGAGCAGTAGAGGTTGAAAAGTATAGGGCTCATGATTGCCCCCTGTGGTAGTTCAACGAGAATTCGTCGTCTAGTACTGTATGTGCTGTTAAGTCTTACTTGGAAGGTTCTGTCTTGTAGAAAGGATCCAATAATGTGAGTAATATAATCAGGTGCGTTTGTGTTTCTAAGTTTGTAGAGTAGTACAATTTTTTCTTAAATTATATTTAATTAACATTTTTTACTCACTCATCTCATTTTTTCACTCATTATTTTTCATTTCAATAAATTTTTTTCTAATAAAATAAATTAACGTTTATCTTTGAAATATATGTTAGGGGCCAGCAAAGCGGACCGGATATAGCTAGTTCTATATAAATATTTAATAATGATAAACAATTTAATTTGCTAAAATTTCATTTACTTGGATTATCTTGGGAATTAGTTTTTAACAGTAATTAGAGTTGGTTAAATTTAATTCCTCGGATTATCTCTATTAGCAAGAGTGTTCAAGGTAACTTACAGCCACATTCATTAATAATAGTATGCGATAATATATACAGCAGATTCATGTTACAATATATAGGTTACAATATAACCAAATTCTAGGTTGTATAGTTTAATATAATTAAATTCACTTATATTCATGTTATAAGAAAGACGCGAATATTAATTATATTTCAAACTAAAAACAGACAACAAACTATCCTCCCTATTCACAATATATTATTTTTATGATTTTAGGAATACAACCATTTCAAAATTGAAACTCTCTGAATTTTGCAATGATAAATGCGAGTGTAATGTGTTGGTGATGTTTGAATATTTGTAGTTGGTTGTGTCGTGAGCGTTTTAGCGAAAAGGGCTTGTGTGTTTGTTTGAGATAGATTATAAGAATTAAGAGTAATTAAGAACACACTACTGTTTTATAAATAAATATATTCTGTTAAAATAATAACAACTTATTTGGTTTATAAACTTATTTAATTTATAACTGGCACAGATATTTAGAGAGCAATTCCTGAAGTGTCCTGTTTGAAGGTTGAGTTTAGACTATCTCTATTCTTTTGCTATTTTAAAGCTGATGGCTCTCTTCTTTGGAATTGCTCTCTCTCTCGCGGGGGAATTCACTTATACAAAGAGTTGCCCTAACGGAATTTAGTGTCTTTGTTTTCTTAATAGCAATGACCAGATTTAATATACCTGGTTCTAGAATACACACTTTTTGAAGGTAAATTCACAGCACTAAAATAATTATAAAATATTAACAAAAATACAATTTTGGATACTATAAAATATTCAGAAACTTTAAACTATTATTTTTCGATTTTGTCCTTCCACTACACGAGCTTGTTTTCTAAAAGTAAATGATCTCCACAAAAATAAGACCCCGTGAAAGAGAAGGATAAAAGCTTTCTTATCCTTCCCTATACAAATATCCCAATAACGTCATGACATTGAAAAATGATGTGCAGCAGGTTTAATGATCGGATATTATGATGGCGATTATCATTAACGATCATATCCTACCACTTTACTTTACTATTGCCCATAGGCAATATCAAGAACAAAACGAAAATTTTTCCGACTCCCTTGATTTGAAATAAATCAACGTTTCACTTGTAATTTCTTTACAATCCTAATCATTTGCTAATTAATATGCTCGCAGATTGTAAAATCGTCATTTGCCTTCTCGATTAATAATACTATCGCTTTTTCGGTATTTACATAGGAGCAGTTTTTTTTTTTTTTTTTTTAAATTCCCATTAGCCGATATATTCACACACATCACAACAGTTAGGATCTGGAACACGGTTGAACTTGTTCAACTAAATCTAAATTTTTTTTGGGCATACATTGTTTGCAGAAGTACAGTCAATTAGCGCTTCTTTAATACATTATTTTGCCCTGAGAAAGGCCTAATCACGTATATGCATATTATTTTATTCTCTATGCAATTTCTCACCAGCTTAGATTTGTCATTGCGTTAGTCAGGTCTATGCCTCTGCGCCAGGGAAAACAAAAGCGTTGCTTAACTTCTGTATTTACGGGAATGCTCATCACATTCGTGTATAGAATACCTTCAAATTCAAAAATATTCTATGATTCAGCCGTATTGTTTTCTTAAGTTTATTGGTATTATTCTTGAAAAGCTCCTGATATTTGTTGTGGTGTTGGTTGGTTCCGCAGAGCTGGAAAGCATCAGAGACATTTTCGTGGTAGCCTGCTTCATTTTGTGGTCATCGACCGGTTTCGGGCGTTCGCCTATCTTCAGGATGCGTTTTTCAGACAGTGTGACAACATAGACTTGCACAGAGCAAATACAGTATTTAGTAAAACCACGGAAAATGTCTCTGATGCTCCTGATATTTCATAGGAAATCTTACAACACGTATCACATACATTTCTTGAGTCATTTTCCTATGGCATAGCGGAGATTTTGCTGTTAATAAACGATAAGGAAAGCAACATGCCCTATTTTTTGGTTTAAGTTTTAGTAAATCTCCTAATTTACAAAACACTATTTCGAACCATGTGAACATATTGAGCAGAATTGTGGGGTCTCACCAAACCTTCCTGTCCAAAGTCCTTCGCCGAATAGTTAACACTCCTTATTATGTCTCCCCACCGGACCTCTCCATCATGATCTCAAGGTTCCCTTTGTTAAAAAATTAATTCACAACGGTTCAAGAATTTCTATAATAATTTAGCTAATCACCCGAACCTTCATGCCCAATCACTTGGACGTGAAGGATTGTATAGGTTTGGTGAGCCCCACAATTACCCCCCACCTATCTTGATAATCCTCTACGTCGTTAAAAACGATGCTAGCCTCGTGACCTCATTGCTTCTAACCTCCACCTCGAATCTAAAAATTGCCAGCATGGGCTGACTTATCGCATTATGTCAATGAGGTTGTGGCATTGAATTAGATCAGTGAACACAACTTGCATGTATAAAGTAGATACACTTTTGCTGATGTATATAGATTATCCACGACACTTAATTTGGTAGCTGGACGTTACGCTCGTCTGAAAAAATAGGCATTACTTTACTTTTAATTTACTTTGATAGTGCAATTGCAAATAAAAATATTACACAAAAGAAAAGAAAGAAAAAGTTAAAGAAAGTTTCTTTAATTTCTGCCAGATGCATGATCTCTGTGAATAAAAAATTAATGCTCACCTTTGCTCACTTTGTCAAAAAATCGAACCTGGACGGCTCATATCAGATGACTAAAAAATCAGCCAACTCTTTCTAAGAAGGCCCGTTTAGTTTAACACTACAAATAAGTTAATGATACAAAAGGAAATAACCAAGCGTTAAAGATGTTTAAGAAACAAATCGCTTTGGATATAAGGCTATACCGTCTAATAATAATTCCTTGTAAAGTCAATACTGCTTTTTAGATCTCAATTGCTTACAGTATAACTCCTGGAACACTGTAACAAAACTGGAGGCAACTTGTTGGACATCTGGTTTAAAAAAACATCTGATGCCATAGTTGGGCTCTAGCAATGAACTTATTTTCCATTTTATTACACATATATGACAGAGGGATTGATGAAAGTCATTAAACAGCATGGATTCGTTAGAAATTCTCTGCATAACCAACAGGAACTTTTTTTTGTGTCCAAAAAAAAAAAGAGAACAATAAGTAAAATAGAGTAATCTAAAACTCAAATGATCCAAGGGTTTCTATTGGTTCTAATTGTGACTCCCTCCCCTCCAGCAAAATCTTTAATTTATACAAATAATAAATTTAATAAATTATAATTCACATAAGCCAACTGTCAATACGTCTAATTTTAAACAAATAAAAATGGCGCAGACACGCTCGGCAATTAAAACGAGCTACTTATTTTAAACCATGCCCACGCCGGTTATTATTTGATTTGAATGATGACTAAAAATAAAAAAAAAGTAATTTGGCTTGATAAAAAAGAGAAGAAATCTGCTCTTTACGTCTTCATTTTAAACTGTTAATAAGATTATATACCTTTTTTTTATTATACCCTGTCCTTGTTAACTGTGGTGCAATTAGTGATGAAATAAAGCATGAAGTATAACAGCCCTCTGGGACCAAATAATAAGATTTTTTTTTTTTCTCTCTCTTTAATAACAAGTTATTTATCACCCTTATTTCCTGGAATCTTTCTAATAATTGTCGCTTTCTTTTAACATTCAAGAGATACGAACATTCTAAATATATATATATTTTCCCCACGTTCACCACAATAATAATAAACAGAAAAATCTGGAAAAATAATTAAAAAAAGAAAAAAATGAAACCTTTCAAAATCAAAGTTGTAATCATTTCCAAAAAATTCTTCTAAGGAAAATTTTTCTCTCAGGAATCTCTCAACTTATTCTGTTTTTCTTTTATAACATGTAATTGGGTCATTCGATATTGCCAAATTACACTGCATTCGATGTGTATTTATATGCATAACAATGAGAAATAGATGAACTAACACTAACTCTCAATCTGTATTTAAACGCTTTACTGAGTAAGGTTAGATGAGTGCGTATAAGGTAGAGTGATAGAGTGGAGAGTGATGATGTTGTTAGTGGCGTGGTGTAAGCTGATGTGATACGATTGAAAATTGATGTGACAAGTTAAGAACTTTTGCTTACTCTAACGGTATCTTAGCTAGCTGACCAGCTTGGTGAACCTTTCATGATTGATCTTGAGACACGTTAACTTTAAATTTAAGGAAGATACCTTATTTAATGTATAATTGTATCCACACGTAACTCATGTGGATGTTTCACCCTTCCTCCCCCATGAAAGTCAATTTTCCCCATATATCTTGGTTTTTTAGAATTTTATCGGTAAGTTTTTTTTTTTTTGTATGAACATATATCGTTAGAGTATGAACATTTATCAACAGTTATCTCATAATCCAGAATTATTACTGTAAGTCAGGCTGATATTTAGTTTGGCATAATTCCCAAAATCATCCAATACAAAGCTTTCGTTCAAAATCAGTTAATACAAAATTACCATTTTACAGAATATTTGTTCGTATATTTACTATGCATACGCTACCGGACAGGACCTCTGTGGTTTACAGATGGTTCTAGGATGGATTGCGGGACTGGAGCTGGAGATTGCAATTCGTGCAGCGATTAGAGAATGGGGTCGCAGGAAGCATGAAGAGCTCTGGAGGAGGAGCCCGAGTGTTATACACAGTAAAAGGATGATACCAGGACTGTGTAAACGAAGAACCCAAACGACTCTTAGTCTGAGTAGGAGCCAGATTTCTCTGGTGACGGGACTATTTACGGGTCATGGTAGGAAACATCTGTGCAAGGTAGGACTCATTCGAGCGGAACCCTTGTGCAGATTATGTCAGGAAGAGGAGGAAACGGCCTCCCATCTGTTGTTCGATTGCGTTGCAATAATCAGATTGAGGTATGAAACCTTTTGGTACTTTGCGACCTGAGGAGATAGTAGCTCAAAATGACCTGGGGTGAAGGCCCTCAAACTCCTTAAGGAGGGAGGGTTTGTCTACTAGGAACTATCGGGCGTGGCACAATAAGCCTCTCTTGGCTGCAGTGCCGGGATATAGCCCACCCGAGGTTGGATAATAAAATAATAATACTATGCATAAAAAAATTGTTTACTTTTCTGAAAAAAAAAAAAAAACGCTTTTAGCGCTGTTATAGTTAAGTATACCAAATTGTTTTATAAAATCACATTGAAGTTTGTCTAGTGATTTCTGAGATGATTGGTTAATTATGCGAAACACCTACATAGCAATAGACAGACAGACCTAGGTATAGACAACAAAATTATCAATATCAAGGAAGTTTAATATAAATGAAATAGAATTCCACGAAGGAATAATTAGAAAATTGAATTATAACTGGGGACATGAAGCAGCAACTTGAGAGTAGATTCTACAAAATTAAATTCATAGCCAAGTTCAATAAAAATTATATTCTCTCTCCATGACGTAAAATAATTTGATTACTTTCATGGTCAATACGTTTTTCTTTTTTTCTTCAACCTGTTGTTTTTTAATTTATTTAAACGCAAGGTTCATCTTTCACTTAAAAAAATAATAATTTTTAATCATTCCTAATCAATTATTGGTTATAGTTCCTTTCGTTGTTCTATATTTCAAAATAATTAATTAATTATTTGCATTTGAATCAGTTAATAGCTGTATTTCATTATTTCATAATTTATTCGTTAAATTTTTATTTTTCCAGCTGTTTATTTAGTTTCCAATGGGCACAACAGCAAAATGAAGGACCTATTCTGAGAAATTGCTAGATGTAATAGGATTCGAAGAAAGAGATCCAAAGCAGAGAGAGAGGGGGAGACATAAAAATTGACGGGATCACTCACTTCTTTAGGCCAGACTAGAGTGGGAGAATCTGTTTAAATACTGCTGCGTTAGCCATACGGGAGATACTTGCAAGAGTACATACAGCAGTCCCAACGCGTCAACAACCTTTCTCTTTACTCACTCTAAATCTCTCACTACCATTTTATATATTATGTGTAAAGTCCAGGCAGTTTGTGTTACTTTCCTTATTATAAGTAATCAGCATTACTTCCAGTTTATTTATCTCATAAACCCAATTTCTCTCCCACTCATACCCGATTATACAGCCAATCTGTTCTTTGACAGTTTTAGAAAATTCTAATAATTTCTAAAACTGTTAAATGAAAATTTGAGAGCGACTTCAAAAATGGTCTTTGAACCAATTATTATCTAATACCTCCACCAATTCCAATATCTGTAAAATCTAGACGAGCCGATTTTTTTTTTTTTTTTTTTTTAATTTAAGGCGAGTCAACATTTATGGACCTGGCGAACCGAAGCCTACTCAGTGTGAGTGCCGATCCCCAGATGTTCTCTCTTCACAGATAACTCTGTCCATCACCGGACAGAAGGCTGTCAGAAGCTCCGAGGAAAAGATAATCTAAGGGCAGCACTGCTGGACTCGAACCCGGGTTTTTCACGTTGCTAGTCCAACCGCTAACCACTAATCAACGTGTTGAATGGTTTGATTCGTAATACTTCGATTTTTTTCTTACAAGTTTATTAAAATTCATTTCGTGGCTGTATCAGTAAAACTACTCGTAAATCACATAAATTTTTGAATTTTTAGGATTCTTTCAGTTTTTACTTTCTTTTAGTGGGGGATTGAAGTTGTTCGCCTCCAAGATTGATCTCACGTAATCCCTGGTTTAATACTGGGCCGCTCGACGTAGTATGGTTGCATAGCCCAAGTCACGGCGTAGGATAAAAAGACAACAAATAAAACACTTTCTCTTACAGCTGCTGTAAGTGATGGTATTGTGATGATGTCAAATTTTCGATATCGAATTTTCACCGGAAATACCCGTTTTGAGGTCCCTGAGTCTTAAAAAGTGTTTTTCACCAAATGATCTTTCTACTTAAATATAAATTTTCCAAATATTTAAGAAAATAAAATCAGTAAAAACAATAAAGTGTTAAGATTTTGGAAAGAAATGTGTGAAATGTGAAAGTGATAAGAAAGTTTTGAGAAAAGAAAATATAACAACGCTTCTTATTCCACGGAAGAGGTACTCAGAAAGCGAATTTTAATCATCTACCATGAACTCTGAAACTTATGTTTTGTTTTTGAGAAAATCAATTAGATAAAGTTTTCAGAGATATTTTCCGTGATAGCCTGCTTTTTTTTTGTGGTCATCAACCGGTTTCGTGCCTTAGCCCATCATCAGGATTGTTTGTCAAACAGTGTAATAACATAGATTTGCATAGAGCAAATACAACAGTTGATACACTGGATTTTAGAAGTCTTTGTTATGACGGATTGGGTTGCTACCGGACTGGGAAAAGACATGTTCGGTCCTTTAAAGATGTTGTTCCTTTTTTGGATGGAAACATCAATGAGTGGGGATGAATAACTTGAACTATGTTAATCTGTGGAATAGATTACTTGCTCAACATAATTATGTATCTATACTATCGTACAATCGTTCAGCCCGGATTCTATCATTTCTTATCAGTAACTATTCCATAATGGCCCACGGCTGACACTTTCGTGTTATTTCACTTTGTTATAAATTAATAAATAGAAACAATAAGATGGTTTGAAAAAATAATTATCAAAGAAAAATCTCTTCAAAAAACATAGTTTAAGTTATACATCCCCACTCATTGATGTTTCCATTTGAAAGGGAAGAACGTCTTGAAAGGACCGAACATGTGTTTTCCCATTCAAGTAGTAACACCCCTCTTAACCTAGTTCCTTCATAACAAAGTGTTTTATAATCCAGTGTATCCACTGTATTTGCTATGTGCAAGTCTATGTTATTATGTTGTTAGACAAAAACATCCTGATGATGGGCGAATGCCCGAAACCGGTCGATGACCACACAAAAAAAGCAGGCTATCACGGAAAATAACTCTGATGCTTTCCAGCTCTGCGGAAACCAACCACAACAACATAAAGTTTTATTTACTACAAAATTTCCTTTATAATCTTTCATAACATTTGTTTAAATGTTTTAATAAATATTAAATATTAAATAATTAATAACAATATGTATGCCCCTAAAATACTGTCCCGGTAAATTCAGAGAAGGTAAAAAAAAAAAAAAAAACGCATTAAGCTTCTTATTCCAACTGAATGCCATCCCAACATTATTAATTACTTCCTCTTCTTGATTTTCCAAATGAACGATTTTTTCACAGACGTACACACACACACACCCAAAATCGTCATTAAAGAGATTCGTATACTGGGGGAATAACATGGACAATTTTTCTCCGCATTGAATTAAGCATTTTCCTTTTGGAGCCTTATAAAATTGTTGTATACATATTTTTTTTAACAGCAATCTCTCTCTTTTTATATTTGAATATACATTCTGTATATATATATATATATACATACATACATATAAAAATAACATATTAGAGGATATAGGCAAATAATCCAAGGTTTTTATTTTCCACTAAAACCTCATATATATCTTTTTCCTTTTATTTGACGATATAAGGATATTCTACATGTTATACAGTCCTTTCTCTATATCTGTACATATAAGCGATATATACACACAAATATGTAAATATTATTGAGTATATAATCCAATATAGAGACTCCACTGTTTGATATTCACTAAAATGGAATTTTTATTTTAACTCTATATTATACTGGAAGCTGATATCAAGAAAATATTCTGGAGGAATTGATCTTTGATTTATAAAAGAAACAGGAAGAAGGAGGAGCGCGGCGGCAGGGCAAGGCTGAAATTACCCATTGGAAAGTATCTTGTAGTTTGATGTCTTGTAGAGTTTGTATACTGTTTATTGAAGCTCGTAAAGTTCTATTACCCTTTCCTCCCCAACTTGCCGCTGTTACACTTTAATATAATCACTATCCAAGCTGGTAGCTCATATTGTTTTTCATTTAATTTGTTTTATTACCAATTGTATTGTGTTGCTAAAACAGGAAGTGAATAAATTTTATTTATTGAAGATTAAATTTTATTAATATTCTCATCTCCCCTCTCTGCTGTAAGAAGAATTTTATTCTGATTATATATCTAATTTTTTATTTTATTGAATTTTTACTTAGTATAGATATTTTCAGAGGTTCCCTAATTAAAAAATATGTCTCTAAGCTCATATCTTTATTTTTTCATCATTCTTACAGTGGCATTCGTTTATGTGTTTGCGGGCAGGTAAGTGTTTTTTTTT
This sequence comes from Triatoma infestans, assembly GCA_011037195.1. Taxonomy (NCBI): domain Eukaryota; kingdom Metazoa; phylum Arthropoda; class Insecta; order Hemiptera; family Reduviidae; genus Triatoma; species Triatoma infestans. The sequence continues at coordinate 11,139 of JAAEAF010003347.1, read as the reverse complement.
TTGTGTGTGATTGTCTGTATATGTGTGAAAGGAGGTTGTGTTTTGTAAAACAGCGGCGTTCGAAGAGAATGGTTTTTTTTAAACAAACAATGAATGATATAAAAAATAATAAAATGTTATTTTTATGTTTATGCTTTTGATCTCTTATAGTGAACAACTTTACAAAATATCTTATCTATCAAGACACGGACATTTTCAAGATTGATATAAGTTCTGGAGCGAGATTGTAATACCAGTTAATGTTATTAAAGGGATGGAAACATAACACTTTATATACAACAATTTCTCTTTATAATAGAACAAATAAATAACATTTCAAAAATCTAATAAAAGATAAATAATAGTAAATTACAATATTATATGATAAATATATTATATATGCAATTTATTTACAGGCTGTGCTACAGTATAATAAAGGATCTACATTACAAATTAATTTCTATTGTTATATGTAGGTAGGTATATTAACATAACAAGAAACTAATTCCCACAGGAGTTTATATAACAACTTACGTTTCTAAATTTAACCTCATATACTGTTTATTCTATAATATGTGTTTCGTATTTTAGGACAAGCCAAAACTAATTAACAAAAATTAAAGTATTTTCCTGTTTTGCTGGGGTCTCTTCGATTTTGCTAGGGAAAGACCTCGATGGAAAATACTTACAAATAGCGAGCTGGTATCGATATAATTTTGTTTACTACAAAAAGACTAGAGACCAAAAACTATTTATTCATTTATTGGATTAAATACTTTTGCTGAAAGATATAGGTATATAAACATAGGGAGTGGAGCCAAATCCACTGCCGTTTCAAAGGAATTATTGTTGCCTGAGAGCTGGGGATGTCAATGTAAGTGGCGTTTTTATGGGACTCTAAGATGCTTAAAGAATTCGTTATTTCATTTCGCTGAAAGGGTAATTATTGAGATAACCTCTAGGTACACCAAAAAATTGTTATCACTCCTACGGCCAAGTTCAATTTAAAGAGTTCAGGTATGTTAAAACCGGCCAGGATTACTACGTCTTTCAAGCAAAAAGAAGCGTCTCAACAAAATGAGACTATATGTTTGTGAATTTAACCATCCTGGTAGATCACGAAATGAAAATTTTTAATGGAGGGTCATTACTAAGCTGAGACTATTAGGAGAATTATTTAGAGTCGAAGGAACAGAAAGGCTAACTCTCCATTTCACAACTAGGGTTTTATAATGGGTTTCAGAAGGAGAGAAAATGGGTTGTATAGATAAATAAACTAAAAGTAAAGCTGAACACTGTATAATAGAAAAGTAGCACAATCTGCCTGGACTTTACATTAAAAGATATTAAGTGGTAGTGAGAGGTAAAAAGAAAGGTTGATGACGCGTCGTGATTGCTGGATGAACTCTGCTGCAAGACTGTCGGTAGACTCACCCCCTGTAATAGCAAGAGAGAATTACATCAGCAAGAGAGAGCAGACAGACGAGAGTATTAAGAGAGAGAAGACAGACTCTCTCTGGTACTCTTCTCTTACTTAAGCAGGGAGAGTGGGGAAAACCTGTATATAAGCCAGTGAGAGATCTAGAAATCTATCTATCAGATTCAAACATACATCACATCGTGTCATAACTATACTCTAACCCTTTATTCTATAAAATCATTACAAGTCCAGTGGAGTTTGTGTAAACTTATAGCTTTATTATAACAGTGTTTTCATATTTCGTCTAATTAATCAATCCCAATTCCTCTCCTCATCAACTCCATTACTACCCCCTGTGGCAGACACAGCTGTATTTAAACAGTTTCTCCACTCTAGTCTGGCTAAACTAGAGAATGATCCAGTCTCTCTCTCTGCTTTGGATCCCTCTCTTCGGATCCTATTACATCATCTCCTGCTAGACAAATTTCCATCTGAGATAGTCAAGATTAGTATGGAAATATTATAAAAATTCTATACTCTGCCGAATTTTTGTGATCTATATTGGAAACCTAATATATATGTATATAATGACGTAAAAATATATAAAATTCTGAACCATGGCGATTGGTTCCTCCATACATTTCCTAAACAAAAATCACTTCAGACAAATCTACTATCTCATGGCTTGATGCCTTAGTGAAATTCGATGTTTTCCTTAAAAGAAATAACAAATATCTAAATTTAGTTTGACAGTCATGTTTTTTATACAAACGACTGAATAACTTAAAACTAAAACTTGGACGTATTTCAGTCAGCAGTAGGAGATTTTTCTCCGCTTTAGCTTCTTCTTTAAATGGTTTATTCGTCAAATCCTTTTGTCGATAAAAACTTGAAATAAAACAAACAAATATGTCTTAACTGCAGGGTTTAATGGTCTATTTAAAATATTTCCCGTTTATTTTTATAAAATTTAATAGAATATGATTCCGGCAGAAAGATATACAAAAATTCTATAGAAAAATATAGAATAGAATAGAATGTCTCTTTATTTAACAATGCAAAGCAAATTACATCAATGTTACAAAAAAAAAAATAACAAAATGAAAAATAAAGGACTTACTCCTGGTCAGCTGACCGTTAGAGTGAGTTTGGCTTATCATATCAATTATTTTCTGTAATGGCAACATAGAGAATTAAGAGAGACAAAACAGGCCCTCTCTGGTACTCTCTGACTTAAGCAGGCTAGAGTGGGAGAACCTGTATATAAGCCAGTGAGAATCTATCTAAAGGGACATAAGTATATATCTATCTATCAGATTCAACCATACATCGCATCGTGTCATATCTCTACTCTCACCTTTTATTCTATAAAATCATTACAATTCCAGTATAGTCATTGTAAACTTATAGCTAAATTATAACAGTGTCTTCATATCTCGTCTAATTAATCAAACCTAATTTCTCTCCTCATCAACACCATTATATTGCATTATATTTATTATAATAAACTATAATATTATTCTTTGAAAACTCAAAATAGTGACCAAAAACAAAACTAAAATAAACCTTACTAATATTAGTTGTATTTATATTATATTTTTTTAAGTAATTTTTCTTTTCATTCTTATTAAGGTTCAATAATGGTGTTGAATAAATAACAAATAGAGTGCTAATGACATGCTAATAGATCAAATGACATGACAAAGTTATTTTGTTATATCACACAAAGATACATAGATTACCCCTCAAGTGAGTCATTATAGTATGCCGTAGAGCATATGCGTTTTTTTACAGTACATGACCAATGTTCTCCAGCCTTTGCCATTTAGATATTCAAGTACTAGATCTCTGGACAGCGGAGTCTATTTAAAATATTTCATACGTACTTCACTTAGAATGGGACAAGAAAATGAAAAAGATCTTCTCATTAAGACTACATATAGAACAAAACAGATCTGATTTTTTGAAATATTTATAATTTAAATTCAACAAATCCCCACACAGTTTAAATATCCATCTCACGATAGATAGCGGCTGCTGATCGGTAATATAACGTTTTTCTTTTAAATTAAATTGTAATTCTTTGTATAATGAGGTTCTCTAACTGGATTCTCTAACACTTTACTCTAAAATGATTCTCTAAAATAAAACTCTTCCAAAATTTTACTTCTAATATTATTAAGCGTCTTCTCCCATAACTCTGTATTATTGAAGTTATTACAACTCAATTCTATGCTAATGTTATATTTTTTAGATAAATTAATTATAGTTTCAAACCAAAATATTTTTTGTTTTACAATCTGCTGCGCTATAATTTTGGGGAGCCTATTATTGGGGAGCCGAGTTAACTTAATAATATAATTATAATATGCTTTAATTATAGAAAAATATATTTTATTTGTAATCAAATATTCATGGAAATACGTAAAGGATTCCACCGGAAATAATTTCTTTCAAGTACATCGAATATAAAAAAGAAATTAATAATGATTATTCTTTGTATGTGTGTGGGTGTTTGTTGGGTTTGATGGGTGTATGTGAATAATTCAAAAATGAAATAACACTAGTGGTTAAAAAAATAGGTTCTGTTTTAGTATCCACTGGAGGATTTAGGTATTAAGATTTCGGTTAAAAATCCATTGATAGGATATGCGACTTTACTGATTTCTTATGTGTTGGGGAGAGGATTATTATTTAATAATAATAATAATAATAATAATACTTTATTTTGACATTATACAAATAACAAAAGAAAAGAAATATAAATAAGAAAATAGAACATGTGAAAATTGAAAAATAAACAAAGTATTAAATAGCATGGCAATAGCCGTCTGCCAGAGTTTACTACATAGTTTCCAAAAGAAAATGAAAGAAAAAAGAAAAAAGTACTGAAAGTATTACATGAAAAATATAATAAATAAAAGTATCTTACTTGAATTAATAAACGAAAAGAACAAGAATAATTATACAAAAAATATAAATGCTAATAAACTAAATCAAAATCCAAAATCGAACAGTAAGAGTATTTTAAATGAACTGCTATAAGAAAATATAAAAAATAAAAATTACTAAGGAAGATCTGAAATCCATTCATACCTTATTCTCCAGGCATGGCGAGCATATGAAATCAAGGTGCAGCATGAAACCTTGTCAGTTAAATAATTTATAATTTCGCATCTGTTAAGAAAGCCTTTACCAAAATACAGACATCTAAGTTCTGAAAGAAGAGGACACTCACCCAAAAAATGGTACAAGTCTTCTCGGGCATTAGAATTACAAAGAGAGCACTTCTCAACATCTGGGTCTCTTTGTAACCATGGTCTATAATTTAGGAAAAGTAACTCTCCCCTAAGTTTGAAAAACCAACGAAGATCACGAAATTCTAAGTCATTAAAAAAAGACATAGTAGTCAAATCTCTATGGTCAGAAATCAGCACTCTGTAAAGAAGAAAACGATCAGAAATTGTTGCACGATTCACAGCCTCCCCAAGGCGAGTGGCCTCAATTTCAGATAAAAGAGCAGACAGAGCGACACTCCAATTAGGAAGACTTTCTAGGGAGCCGGAGAAATCTGAACTGTGAAGACGAGATAGGGTGAGCCAGTGTTTAAACCAGAATATGTTTTTCTTTATTATTTGAAGAGCGGTGATCTTAGGAAGGCGAAAATCATCCATCGACAGGACCTTAAGACAGTATTTAATATCCAGCATCAGAGTGAAGGAATGAATAGAGCCCAAAGCAGAATCAATGATCAACATATAATTGGGGATACAAGAAGGCAAAGCAAACAACTTTTTAAGAAAAAAGTGTTGGAATTTTTCCAAACAGTCATAAGCTTGAAATCCCCAAATCTGACATCCGAAACACACGACAGCCTGCGAAACACTGTTAAAAACTTGGAGTTTTGCCTTCAAAGGGACATTTTTATTGAGGATAAAACTGGACCAGATCGTGTTTACGCCCAACTTAGCTGTGGAAATCTTACTCTCAAGATGAGGAAGGAGGATTATTATTTAAAACACTTTTATAAGGAGATTTAGTTTTCCAGAGTATTAAGGGTGCTGGGGCATGTTTCTGTCTACAAAACTGGCATTTAAATGTATAACATGATACCATCATCTCTATTTAACACTTAGGAAAATTAAATATGTTTTGAAAAACCCAAGTTTTAAAGAAAATCGGGTAAATGAAAAAACGATTTTACTGAATGGTTTCTTTAGTTTTCGCAATTTCCTTTGGAAAAACCCATCTTGAACGACTAACATTGAGCAAGGAATATTTACATTTTATGCAAACGTCCCTCTTTATTTTAGAATAGTTATGTGAGTTAGACCTACTAATTTTTAAAGCGCCATTTTAGATAATATTTAAGATAATATTTATTAAACAGTAGTACAAATTCTATATTTGATGATATACTGAAGCGCCATTTTAGATAATATTTAAGATAATATTTATTAAACAGTTAGTACAAATTCTATATTTGATGATTTGAGTTTTATTATTCTTTTTCCTTCAAATTTGTATATTAACTAGCTGTACCCGGTCCGCTTTGCTGGCCCCTAGTATATATTTGAAAGTAAAAACGTTAGCTTATTTTATTAAAAAATATTTATTGAAATAAAAAATAATAAGAATGAATTGAAAAAAAAATGTTTAATGAAATACAATTTACAGAAAATAATGTGTTAAAAATAATATTTTGATTGTAATGCTTTTCGAATGAAAAAATTACTTTTCTTATTGCAATGCTTTTTGATAATCAATATTTATTGTTCTGCCTTCTGAGGCATATACATACAATTCGGAAGGTTTGCCTACTCGCGTGCAAGCTACTACAGATGATTATGTGAAAAACATAGGTTTTCCAAATTTAATCCGCATAATTTAAGTGATTGGCCTTGTGCTTTGTTGTTGATGGTCATGACAATAGCGAGCCTTACCGGAAACTGCAATCGCTTAAACTCAAAAGGTGTTTCTGTAGGTATAATGGGGATGCAGGTCAGTAGAACGTTTTTTACCTTTGAATTTGCCAATTAAAATGGCCACTTCTAAAACATTATTCATTATTTTCTTCACGACAAGTCTAGTTCACCATTGCAGAGACGTGGTGGGTCGATGTATCGCAGAAGGGGATAATAGGAGCACCAACTTTCAAAAATGCAGAATGTGAGGTGGCAAACCTGGCAAATTCAAGCAAGTTTAAAAATTCAATGGGATTATTAACTGATTCATCCTGATTCATAACAATATCTACTGATTTGAATTTAAATGTTTCACCAGGCATTATATTTTGAATTTTTAATGTTGATGTCATTTACGTCACACATTTTTGGCAGCCAATATTGCGCACGTTCTGCTAATCATTGATGATTTCTGTAATTTTGTTCAATAAATGGAAAAATATTCTGAATCAAATTTCTCTTTAGTGTCAAGCGAATTGTAGAAATTGTTTGGCAATGTAATACATTTTGTGGTTTCATAGATTGGTATTTTTCCCTCTCCAACATCTAATAGCTGTTGAGCGAAACGCGCTGCTGAAGTATCATTTTGTACATGCATAGTTAAACTTAGTTTGATGACATGTGCCCATAAATGAGATGCTTTTAAGCATGCCTTGATGTTCGTCAGCAGATGTTGAACGTAATGTTTGACGAAAATCACCAGATAATAAAATAAGTAAACCGCCAAAAGGCTGAGTAGATTCTCTCAAGTTTTGTAATGTTCGATGGAAGGGATAGTTGAGAACTAAACACGCACATGGAATATTAGAAACTGAAATGTCAATAAAAACTATATATATATATATAGAGATTTTGCCATTACGTACAACGGACATTCATTTATATATATATGGATAAAATTAATATAAACAATTTACACAAATCAAAAAATTTCATTATTTCCACTTCAATTCAAACATTTTAACTTCTTACATTATTAGAGAAATGCAAAACATTTTCCTTTCTATATAAATTAATTTAAATTTCGCCAACAGCAAAAAATATTTCTCAAAGTAATATTGAAATATTTAAATAATTCTGAAGTATATAAATTTTGCTATGTTCTTTTCAAAAAAAAAATAATAATAATAATAATATCATATAGTTAATGAATTTGGTAGTTGGACGTTAAGCCCGCCTGAAAAAATAGGCATTACTTTACTTTATATATTTAATGACATCATATAAAATAATCTCAAAGAAAGGAGAATTAGATTTAAAAAAAATTTTATAACAAAAAAATTTGTCTCCTAAACATGAATAAAATATCAAGTTTAAACTTCGACCCGAATTTTTCATTTTTCATATATTTTGTTCCTCCCCCCCCCCCCCCCCACACACGTACGCACGCATAAACAAACAAAAATATATATCAGTGATATTTTCCGTAATAGCCTGCTTCTTTTCATGGTCATCGACCATGTTATTATTCTATAATTGTTCTTTGAGTGTAGAAACAAAACGAAGAGTGAAGAAACAAAACGAAAGACCACTGCCAGTTTTGGACTAGTGTGGTATAATTAATGATAAGAATTGATAAAAAACAAATTTAATGATCGTGAGATAGTATAAATAACTACACTTAAATTTATATAAGCATGTTATTTGATAAATCACGGAATATACATTTCACAATTTACCTGTCACAATTCACATACGTACACTATTCGCGCATGTGTAGACTTATTATTTAACCGGCTTAAATATAACAAGCTTAACATGAGCTTAAGTGCAAACTTATCACAAATAGATCAATGGAAAATTATATAAGCATGCCATTCGACCTACTTGTAACGTACAATTCACATTCCATAACTAACATTTGACATTTCACACTCTTAACACTCATATATTATTCACTTATGTTTAAACTTGCCAGCTGTTTGATTTGTATGTAAGGACTTTAAAGCTACTTGGTTCAGGTGAGTTGTGTATTATTTATTGCGTGTTTTTTTGTTTATAGCGAATTTCGTTTGTTCTTTTATTTATCTGTGTGTGTCTTATGTGTAGTATATATTTCAAGTTGTTCAAAGTATGTCCAGTCATCGTTCTTTTATGCCTGGATGAATCAACCTTAGCGTAGTGGAGATGTCGTCGGATTTGTATCTATTTACTTTTACGTGATTTGGAATCAATTTGTGTTATTTGTAGGATCTGATTTTTCTATATCTATATCCTAGGGTGTAACAAAACTCTTTATGTTTTTTTCTTCTTCTTAATCCTCAATAGTATGGCTCGGCAACTTAGTTCTGGCATTCAAACGACTGTTAGGCTCCGCCCATTGCCAAAGCCTTTCTAGTAGCTGTGACGTAATTTGACTCCGTTTACAAAAAAACATCTTATTAGGTATCCCTTGTACTTTCACAGTTTATGCTTGAATTATGGAAAGATCCGATTTTTGAGCTAGTTATAAAATAACTAGAGTTGAATTTAGAAATTCGGGCTCTATTTTTACGCGGACTGCACAGGTCTGATTAAAAAAATTTAGAAAGGGTGATATAAGCCTGAAAAATAAGCTTTGTCCGGGATATCTCTCTCTCTCCTTAGATTCAAGAATTTTGACGGCATTTTGTAGAAGTGGGTCCTTGCATCAGAAAATTTTGAGATGAAATAGGCGTATCCCACTCAACCAAAAACCTGCCACCTACGATCAACCGGCATTGTTCCTATATACACTGCCGAAACATTCTATATCAACCTATGCCCCAGCAATCCGCATGTTCAAACAAAAAACAAGCAACCCTCCTTCAAATCCCGAGTGATTTTCTTTTCATTAATGAATTATAAAGTGCAGGGGTGCCTCCAGGCTAAAAGATTTATCAAAGGGACTAAGCAGGAGTTTTCAGACTACCTCCTGTTCCTTAGTATGATAGGACTGAGGACTTGGTGAGTGTAGTGACTGGACATATGGGTGGCTAGTCATTTGCATAATATAGAGAGGATGTCTAGTCCTATATGTGAGTACTGAGATTATGGAGTTAGAGAAACGGTGTATCACTATTTATGTCAGTGCCCCCGTTTCGCTGGTACCAGATTTCGTATATTTGGAAGGGCATCACTCTCGCGAGACTGCCTGGGAGGGTTGGAGCTGAAAGATATTTTAGGTTATTGTAGACAAACCGGTAGACTACCGGGGGAGATTAATTAGAGGGATGATATGGGCGGATAAAAGCCACATAGGCTTAGGTACCAGGCCGATAGGCACCCACTTTTAGTAACGAATTATAAAGTGGGTTTATTTTGGCAATTTGAACAATAAAAAAAGAAATAATGGAATAGTTCAGGAATAGCCAGCTATACCCGTCCTCCGAAGAAAAAGATTTGAGAAAAAAGTGATGCTGTACATATGGTGGAAAATGAAAATTCATTTTGAACGGGTTACTGAATGTGGTCCGATTACATCCGAACTCTATTCTACTCAGTTAGAATGCCTTTTTGATTAATCGAAAAAGAGTACTCTTTCAACAAGACAACCAAGGCCACTCACTTCGCATCAAAAGGGTTCTCTATAATCGAAGATTTGAATTTTGTGTTCCCCCCCACACATAGGTTATAGCACAGAAAAAAATTACAAATACGGAGGAGGTGAAAACCGGATATTTGCAGCTTGTTGCATCCTAATATAGTTTCGCTAGTATCGGAAGGTCATCGAATTATTTGGCTCACAGATATGTTCAATTTATAGAAAATGATGGGTTGGCTTGTATTTCCAGGAGTAAGCTTATTAGGTGAGTGAAAAAAACCATTTTTGAATTGTATGGTGAACAACGCAGAGACTTTTGTTACACCCTGTTATGTAATGGTATACACGCACACACTGTTTTCGCTATTTCTTATTAGGGGGGTCCTCGCACTGCGTAACTGGATGGCAGCCGCCGTCTAAAAATAAAGACAACTGGCGGAAATATATTGAGGAGGTCATGCCTCAAACATTGGGTTGTAGAGCCAGAAGAAGGCTGGTCTCAGAGTCAAAGTTCAATATCAAAAATTTAATAGTATCGCAATGCTTTCCTTTTTTTGAAGGGCGAGATTTGCTCAGTGAGCGTACTGAACTGGTAACGCGGTGGTCTCGAGTTTGAGTCCAGCATTGAGTTGATTTTCTTGAACTAGGAGCATCTTCAGTTAACATCGGTGATTGGTAGTGTTGAACGGGTTCCGACTGTAACGAGAGTGCACTGTTCAGAGTTCACTGAGAAGACTTCGGGCGCCAATAAACTTAGATGTTGATGCACCTTGTAATATTTTTTAAAATACTCTTACAGAGTTAGAGAAAATAAAGAAGGTTAAATAACAAGAAGCTGGTATTAGAAATTTGCCTGAAGGCAAGAAAATGCACTATCTGAGCGAAGGTAGGGAAAATTTTATATAGTTAATTATTTACGAACATTAGAGCCTAATGACCTCTTATCTATATATATAATATTTTATAATATAAAAATTCAGCATCCGTATGTTTGTGGCCGCAAAACTCGAAAAGTAGTCAATGGATCGACTTAAAATTTTTACACAACGTTACATTTCTATATAAGCATGTTTATATATACTTTTTATTCCGAAGTTCCCACGGAAACTGGAAATTCCGAGAGTTTCGTGAGTTTGGCAGAAATAGACAGAGCAGACGCGTTGCAATCGTCGTGCGCTCTCTGCCGAAGATATTCTGCACAGAATACTTCAAGAAACGCAATCATGGTTTGGATTTTACAGAAGAAATATACAATGAAGCGCTAATCTTCATTG